>KV875229.1:3511881-3526493 GCA_001879505.1 Calonectria pseudoreteaudii
GATGGCTTTGCAAATAGCTCTGCTTGACGCAACCGCTGTAGGACTTCTTTGAGGTGCTTTGTGTGTGATTCCCTGTCTTTCGAAAATATGAGGATATCGTCCAGATACACTATACAAACCGTGTCTACCAGCCCCTGTAAGGCTTGGTGTATGTAGCTCTGGAAAGTGGCTGGGGCATTTGTTAGTCCAAAGAGCATAACTAGGTATTCGAAGTGGCCATATCGAGTTCTGAAGGCTGTTTTCCACTCATCGCCTTCCTTGATACGAATTCTATAGTAAGCGTCTTTGATATCGATCTTCAAGAAGTAATTTGCCCCTTGGATACGGTCAAGGATCTCGGAAACCAGGGGTAGAGGGTACCGATTCCTCTCCGTAACCTTATTAAGGCCCCGGTAGTCCACGCACAGGCGTAGACTCCCATCCTTCTTTGGGACAAACAGGATAGGGGCTCCTGCAGGGCTCTTAGAGGGTCTAATTCGCCCCTTCTTGAGGTTATCTTGAAGGTATTCCCAGAGCTCTTTTAGCTCAGTTTGGGAAAGAGGGTAAATAGGTCCGTATGGGGGTGTTTTGTCAGGTAATAAGTCAATCATATAGTCTATGGCTTTGTGCCTCGGTAGTGTACCTGCCTGGTTAGCTCTAAATACATCTAGGAACTCACGTATCTCCCCGGGTATGTCTTCCATTCGGAGGGGACTCTCCTCGGTATCCCCTGGGATTGGGTAGTCTTCGGGTGCTTGTACAACTGCTTGCACCTTGGCCCCGTCCCTACATGCTTTGATAAACTTGTGCGGTGGCAGGATCTTGGCTTTCATCCAAATTTGCTTATACCACCATCGTCCCTCTTCAGGGTCTAAGATAATGCGTTCATCAACAAGGGTTGAGTTGGACAACAGCAGGGGGATTCCCCCTGGATTCGGGTCACCTTCGACACCGATGCAGTCGCGAGTAAAGGTACACGTGCGTCCCATAGAGTCTGTTAGTTTGATGGGGACTTTCCAAACTCGCTGTGTGTGTAACGCCTTCTGGCCTACGGTTTGTAGTACAGGCTTAGTAGCCCGGGCTACCCGTAGTCCTTGTTTTATTGCAAATTCCTCTGAGATAAGGTCACAACTAGCGCATGAGTCGAGATACGCCCGCGTTTCGACGGGTTTTCGGGCGTCAATCGTGACAGAGGACTCAAAGCAACGTTCGGTCCTTACGGTGTTTTGCTCGGCCGTAGCTGGGGGGGCAGTTACGGCCGCGACCCGTTTCCCGGGGCGTTGTTTCTCGGTCTGCGGGGTTCAGTGCAGTTACGGCTTATATGGCCCTGTTTATTACAGTTATAGCAGGTCACATTGCCTTGCGGCGGTTGTTGTGGCGTATCGTTGTGAGGTCCCGGGTTTTGGGGATTCCGTTGCTGGCCGTAAGGTTGGTGATTTGGGTTGGGGTAGTTGTTCCTGTTTCCCCCTCTATACTGTGGCGAATGGTAGGGGATTCTCCTTGGTCGCTTGTAGTCCGGTGGTCCGTAGCCGCTACTGTGACCTCTCTTGCGGTCGTTTGAGAGGGATACCCAGTTTCGGGCAGCTAGTGCAACGATTTCAGCCCGCGTTTCTGGTAGGGTGCCTGTCTTGAGAATAATGTGATCCCGCAGCTCCTCTTGAAGTTTGGCGAAGAAGGAGAGTGCCCTGTCCTTTTCGGCGCGTTTTGGGAGTAGTTTCTCCAGGGAATCTAAGTACTCGTGGAATTCTTGCGGCGACTGCCCGTCGCGTTGTTTTGCGATGTTGATTCTGACCATGGTTGTGGCCTCAATGTTGGCCGCGTCGCGTAACAAGGTAAGAGTCCATTCCTTAAAGCCTTCCCAGTCATTTTCTGCCTTCTCTTGATCTTCCTCCTCCTTTTCGTCGAGGTATCGCTCCCATCTCCCCTTGCCTTCTGGGCAGAGGTGGTGAACGGCCCAGAGGACCTTTTTCACGTCCTTCTTGTATCGTCTAGGGGCTAGCTTGAACGATCTCTGCAAGTCCCGCAGCCATTCTTCCCTTCTTTGGCTTGTGGCAGGCAGAGTGAGGTCCTTTATGTTCTGTAACCTAATCTCCCCTCTGTCTCCGGACGATGAGTCGTTCGATCGTCGTCTCGGTCTCGGCTGTGTGTCCCCTGCGTTTCGGGGGAGATACCCCGTCAATCGTTGTAGGAGTTCTTGTTCTCGTTCCTTGAGGAGTTGTAGTTCCTCGAGTTCTTTGATTCGAGCCTCTGTAGCTGCTCTTTGTTCCGCGATGCTGGGGCTATTCTGTCCCGGGTCTCTGTCGTTTCCCGGGGGGGTTGTTGAGGGGTTTTCGGGTGTGTCGCTCTGGGTAGCGCTCCCGGCGCGTTCCAGGGTGTTTTTTGTATTTCGTACCATATTAAACCTAGGTAGCTGTAATAGAAGCTTCAGAATTGTAACAGCGTCTCACAATGATTGGTGCAGCTAGGTAGGCCAATAAGGTACCGTCTCCTATATTCCAAGACTGAAGCTTGCAGGCTTCAGTCCACACGGTTGTGTGTGCGTTGATGTGGTGAGGCTACGGCTAAACTGTGGCTAAAAGTGGGTGCCGCCCCACCTGCGTTACAAAAACTATATTATTATTAATTTATATAATAAATAATAAATAAAATAAATAAATATATTATTAATAGTGACCTTTTTATTAGGTTAGTGATATTAGTTATTACTTTTATTATTCTTAAATTTACTAAAAATAAGAGTATAGAATAATTAATTAATTATACTTTTTATTAAGTTATTTATAAGGGTAGATAGTAATATATATTAAAGGTAGTAGATAACTTCTTAAGAAGATTATATTAAAGGTTTAATTATCTTTTCTAAGTAGATAAAAATATTTTTTATTAGTTATATAATTAGATTAACTAAAATATACTATTATTACTATTATAATATTAAATACTCTAATAGAAAGTTATAATATTCCTTTAAATATATAGATATAACAAGATCTAGTGAAATATTACTAATTTGTTCAAAATAAGCTAAAGTTTAATATCTAAAATAATATAGTTTCTTCTAGAACTAATAAAGTAATTATATATTGTATTTATAAAACTTCCTAATAAAGATTTTATAAATTTAGAAGTAGAACTAAATCTAAGGTTAAATATTTTTAATAAATGTATTGGGGTGTTAGATAAAATATATATTATAATATATATTCTTTCTTAGTATTAATAATAATTTTATAACTAGAAAGAAAGAGTTAGTTAAAATATTCTAGTAGTAGTTATAATAAATAGAATATTTTTATTTATACTTACTAGTAGTAAGAGTAAACTTTATAATACTAGTCTACTTTGTATAGCCTTTAGTTATAGATTAATAATCTTACCTAGGCGTTTTTATTTTACTAATATTAAGTTTAAATTAAATAAGAATATTTTTGTGCTATATTTAAATGTATATTATTATTTAGATAATTAGTACTAAGCTTTAAAATAGCTTAAGAATTAGGAGGAGCTATATAATCTTTAGTATATTTGTCTTAGAATTATTATTAAGTAGACTTTTGGGTAAATTAAAAGAAAGTTTAAGATTATTAGAAATAACCTAGCTAAGTATTCCTTTAAAGACTAGATTAGGATTATATTTGTAATAATAAAATTATAGAATTTTATTTATATAGAGACTATATTTGAATTTTCTGCTAGGGAGAGAACTATTCTCGAGCAGGTGTAAATATAGGTAGACTAGATGATCTCTAGGCTTAATAAGAGAGTTTTTTGTGATTAGATAGTAGAAAGGAACTAGTAGGCATATTAAGAGTACTTTTAGAATATATTAGATAAGCCTTTTAGTAATATTTAATAGTAGAATATAGAGGCTAATAAAAGTTATAAAGAATAGATTAATATTTAAAAGTATTATTATTAGAAATAATATTTAAATTAAAAATTAATTAAGACTTATAAAAATCATATAATTAAAAAATTTTTAGCTTTTATTTTTATATACTTAATATTAATTGAATTCTAGGATATTTTATTAGGTTAAGAGATATAAGTAAGGTTATTTACTAGTTAGTTTCTTAAAACTAAAATAAATAACTATATATTATATACTTAACCTAATAATAATTTATAGTTAGAAAATAGATTATTATATATTTTATTACTTAAATATATAAAAAACCTATTTTTTAGATATTTTTATTATAAATTTAATAAAAAAATTATTAAACTTTTCCTAAGTAATAAAGTAAATATATAAACTAGCTCTTTTAACTGATTAATAACCTTAAACTAATCTATTTACTCTCTAAGAACCTATTATATTACTATACACATAATATACATAACTTTACACTAATTAAAAGAAATAATTTAACTAAAAAATTACATATATTTTCAATTTAACTACTTTAGCAACTATTAAAAATATCTCTTAATAGAACTTCTTTTACTACTAAATCATTATAATAATTATTCTATAGTATAACTATATATAGCTTTATTAAACCCTTTATAAATATAGTAAGCTCCTCTCTCTTGAAATAGAAGGTTTCTTAATTATTAGAAATTACCTTCTTAATATTATCTACTCTAATACTATAACTCTATTACTATATATTAATAATATATAATAAAATCAAGTTAGTAAGCTAAGAAATTAAGGTAATAATTTTACTATTATTAGCATCTATTTCTAGGTTATAAGTGGTTTATTGAGAAAAGTAGTTTCTATTTAAGTTATTAAAAGTAAGACTCTTAGTATATTAATAACCTATTTATAGTATTACTAGGGATAATAATAGTATTTACTAACTACTCTCTTGTTTTTTAGGTTTATTAAAAATATTATTAATTAAGATAGTTTTATTTGTTAAGTTAATTGTTTTTATCTCTTGAGTATCTATAGTAAAAATAATAATCACTCTTCTTATAGTATTTAAAGTAAAAACAAGGTTATAGAAATTTAGTTAAAGTAGTCTAATAGTCTTTAACTATATTAATAATAGTTTAAACTATAATTTTAATACTAATTATTATTTATTATTAGTAAATACCTTATTTATACTATAATTAAAGTTAATTTTTAATTTTAAAGTTATCTAAAAGAATATTTAATATTTTAATTAGAAATTCTTTAGATAAATAAATAATTTATTAATTAAAAATAGATTTTAAAAGTATAATATATTTAATTAAAATAAGATTTATTTTATTATTAACTTTAAAATTACTATTTTTATTAATAACCTATTTAGTCCTCAATAATCAAAAAAAAACTTAAGAAATAATATAATTATTTCTAACTATTAAACTATCTTTAGAACTCTTCTATTACTACTCTTAGTTAACTATAAAAGTATAAGGCTTAGTGAAAATATTAATTATATTTATAAACTTAATAGCTTATAAGATAAGGTCAAAGTTAGTAATAGTTAAGAACTGAACTATTTACTAGATAAGGGGGTCTCTAGATTAATTTAGGATATCTAAGATACTATTAAGGTAGTTATACTTGTTAAATTATCTATTGTTAATTTCTTTAATAGGGTAGAAGGAGATTATAGTGTTTATTTTCGGTTGTAGCTTCTTAATATAGCTATAAGGCTATCATAACTGAAAAGGAAGGCAATGATAATCCCAGTGGTGACTAGGGTCAGGGGGAGTATAACTGTGACTTTGGCAGTCTTTAAAGTTACTGTGGATATAGTCGAATTTATCTTAGACTTATGGCCGATCAGGGCCCTAGTCCAATATTTGCTCAGGGGAGATCGGCGATGGCGCCCCCAACCGTCCCACCAAAGGCAGAGACACCACGCTGGTAACCATGTTCACACGCGGCGGCCACGGGTCCGCTGGCCCACGAGGGCGCACACGTTTGCAGAAACGTCGATCAGAGGATCTTCTCAGGGCAACCCGGTACTGTGGCAAGCAGTTGAGGGATCAGCGCTGCAAAATGCAGAGGCTGACATTTTGACAGGTGGGCACGGATGCTGCTCACATGTCAGTTCTGTCAAGCAAATGCTGAACCAGAGCCGGAACCTAGCACCCACACGCTCTGGATGCCGTGCTTCTGTCGGGTTAGATACGCACACAGGGCAGCGCCAGGGTTGATTCCTGGCGCTCTGGACAGCAAGTCATTGGATGAAGCAGCGCCCAGATGCCGAACATGCATTAATCACAAGTTAGCACACGCACGCTTGCATCCACAGCAGGCTACTCCGCAACGCACGCACACGGCTGTCAAGGGCTCTGGTTGTGAGACCTGCACTTATTCTGTCACTAACTGACGTTTGGCGCCTCACTGCCTCGCCGCGGGAAGAGGCCTCAGCGTTCTGAGTCAGAAAAACATGGGAATTAGGGAAGTCGGTCGTGTCAGAATGCACTCATGACGGCACCGACGGCCCCTATGATACGGACCGTGGCATTTGGGTGCAAAGTCAAAATCCACCGCCGGCAATGGCTTGGACGGTGGTGACCACCATCTCGCGGGACTAGAAAAAAAAAGGACGGTGGAAACAAGATATCGTAGAGCAGGGAACAGAGCTGAAAAAAGATCCATCATTTCGTTTCTTTTTCTATTGTGGGATGTTGACCGAAATGGATAAGGGCGTTGGCCGACTGGCCGAATTCACATCATAACGGTGGGTGCTGTGAAAGCCATGGAAAGCCACAAAAAGCTGCACCGCGGTCAAGATGCTCACTGACTGGCCGGCCCCCCCGTCGCTGGGCGGCACATAGCGGCCACTAAGATCTACGCGAGGAAAAAGAAGCCTGGTCCAAATGTCGATCCCCCGGCCGAGGCCGTCGCAGGGGCGGCGGGTCCGCTGCACCCGATCGAGTGGACCACGGCGTCCCTGCACAGCGGCGAGTACAGAGGGCACAGAGGGCGCTGCATCTGAGATGCAAATTTGACATGGGCTGCCAGGGTTGCGACCCGGGCGGGAGGAGCTCTCCCCCCCCAGCACGGGTGCTTTTGATTGCTTCGTTGCTTGCTTTTGTCCTCGTCACCGTGCATACCGAGACAAACCAGACCAGCATCGATACAGTCTAGCCCGCAGCTGAAGGGAGATGCCGTCGGCGACGCATCCGCCTGGACGGCGCCTGTCTCTCCCTCGAGCACCGCTTGCTTGGCCTCGTTGACCGCGCCGGACGAAGCAAAAAACCACTATCCGCATTCCTTGGTGTAGCCTCCGCGGACTCGGCTTTGCCACTACGTACCCAGAAGTCGTTGACGCACGACGCCATTGTTCGACTCAAGGTTCACAACCTGGTCCAGCAGCTTGAGCTTTCCCATGGTCCACCTTGCTAGCTCAATCCCTTGCATCCAGGCCGCCTGTGTCCGGTGGAGTGGCATTTTTGGCACATCATTTCTATTGTGCATCTGCCAAGCAAATGGTGAGTGGGTAGCACGCTATGGGTTTATTGGGACTGTTGCTTCCCCTGTGCTGCATTGGTGGGTGCCACAATCCGCGCCAGCAGCCTAGACTTGTTTTCCTTGTTTTTGTCGCTTCTGCCCCAAACGGTTATTTAAGTCCATCATCCTGCCCGTTCTCTGGAGCAGGGTTGTGCTGTCAGGACTTTGCCTCTTCTGTGTAAATCCCCAGTTCCTTGCCTGGTGTGACAGTAATACAGACTTCGTCGCTTTCTATACGCTCTCTTATACCAATTCGACACAATGGGCCTTCTTCCTCTCACTTATACCCGTCCCAAGCATGTGGACGAGGGGACCTGGCGCAACAGCGCTCAGAGTGATACCGCTTCCGTCTCTGATGAGAAGAGCGATGGCTCCATCAGATCTGGGCAGTCCGGCTCTTCAGCTGGCATTCCCGACTCACTTGCTTTTGACAAGATTGTCAACGGTGGAACTTGCCCTGTGAGTTGGAATATCTGGGTCTGCACGTACTCATTCACTTATGCTAATGACTTGGCTAGCCCATGACCGTCCGTGACTTTATGACATATCTCATCTACGTCGAACATGCCGCCGAGAACCTGCAGTTTTATCTGTGGTACAAGGACTTTGAGAAGCGCTTTAGCGGCGCAGACATTGCCGACATCAAGCTCGCCCCCGAATGGACCGAGACCATGCATCAAGAGGCTGTGGCCAAGATCCGAAAGGAGACTGTCGATAAGGCGCGAAAGGAGCCCAAGGGTGCTGAGATTCTCAAAGGTTCCGACTTTGAGAAGCAAGGCAACGAACAAGTTGTGGAGGGTGGCAACCCTTTTCACACACCACCACCCGAGAGCAACGAAACGGAATCTCTGTATACGGCTTCGAACACAGTAACTTCGGCCACTGGCTCGACCTACCAGGCTGCGGCTGCGGATGCTTTCACTAACGCCGGCATTCGTCAACCCTGTATGTATATTGTGTTTTGGGTGCTCTTCATCAAGGCAGTCTCAAGCTAACTCCCATTCCAGTCACTATCCAACCATTCCGCGAGGAAATTAATCGGGTCATCGTGACTTACATCATGGATGGAGCACCTCGACAGCTTAACCTGTCAGCTCCCGAGCAAAAGGCGGCCTTGATGGCTCTGTCTCACACTACCCACCCCAGCGCATTCCGTGGCCTCATCAAAACCATCGACGCAACCCTTCGCCACCAGGCTCATCCCAACTTTGTGCGATGGTCCATCTGCAACGGCAACCCTGCCCGTGTCACCTTTGCCCGAGCACTCGGCGTTGGCCTGATTGTCGCCGGTCTCGTCATCGGCATTGTTCTCGCCGTGAGCGGTGCTGGACGAGGCTACCGCGCCCTGGCTGCCATTGCGGTCGTCATGGGCATCAGCACCCTTGTTGCTGCTTACAAGGGCATGTGCGTTGTGCTTCACGGCATGCACCACCGCCACGTGCGCCCCTGGGAGCTCTTTGTCGACAGTGAGAGGTCTGACAGCCTGGACAAGCGAAGCTTTGAGTCGTTCGGTTCTAGCAACAGCTATGAGGACGAACCTTGGGTGGTCAAGTACGAGAAGCGCAACATTGTTCGCAAAATCTTTGACCGCGAGCTCTGGATTCAGGAACCTGCTCTAAGACAGATCCAGGACACCATTTTTGTTCAAGCAATTATTGCTTCAGTTGTGCTCGGCGGTATCCTCACTGCCATTCTTGTTGCTGTTCCGTCTGGCGGCTACTTTTAAGTTACTCTGCCGCAGATGAGACTTCTTGGCGACAGTGACTTCTCTCTCTCTCTCTCTCTCTCTCTCTCTCTCTCTCTTTTGCTAATGTGTCTACGCTCCTTATTATTTTCATTATCTTCACTTCTTCTCCCTTTTATGAAAGCTGATTTTTGTTGGTGCGCTGTTCGGCTATTTCGACAATACCCTTGTATGGTTAATTTTGGGCTAGGCAATCTCGTTGGGGGGTGAGCAGGTAGGCGTCTTTGGAGGATGGGATGGATAAAAAAAATACCAAACAGCAAAACAAATACGGTCAGGGCCAATTTGAGCCTCGAGTCATGTGCGATTTCCTTTCCCCTTCCTCTGAGATGGACGGTGTTTGATCTCTTGGGGGGTTATGTACGAATATGGCAAAAGAAAATTTATGTAGTATTATTTAATTGGCAATTAAGCATGTTGACGGACAGCCTTTGGTCGCGCGTGTGTACCCTCCAAAATGATGAGAAGAAGGGCTGTGGCTTATTTGGTCTATGCTCAAGCTCGACCCAACCCCACCGAAATGTCACTCGGCTCATCGGTGTGGTCTAAGACGTGGTGGTGCAGTGATGACAGCCTTGGGGGGGGGAAGAAGCTGGTAGAAACAACAGCAACAACGGCCCCCCCTCACCCTTCTCACGATTGGTAATGTGCACGCTGTTCGGATGACACGGAGAAACATTTACACTTGAGTCAACTGACAAAAAATATGGCTTGGGAGCCGTGGCACGACCGATACCACTGCCGCATTCCTCCACACCCCGTGCCTCGGTCCACCGGCTTTTCAGTTTGATGGGTAAACGGGCCTTATCGATAGAGCCGAACCTCCACCCCCCTCTCCCCATCCGATCCCCATCATTCCCCAAAAACTAGCTGCCGAAACCAGCCTAGGCACCTCTACAAGCAGCCCATGTCTGCCGAATTAATGGATCGAATTAGTTGCCCCTCCATCCCATCCCGCGCTGTCGAGGTCCTTTGACGTCTCCCCGACCCCATTTCCCCCTTTCGTCTTATTCCCCGAACTTGTTCTTCTTCTTCTTCATCCTCTTCCTCCTCTTCCTCTCCTTCCTGAACATTTTCACATTACCTCCCGCCCGCGAATTGGCTTGCGCATTCCCTCCTCCCGCCCGCCGTCGCGACACAATCTTGGCCCCGTTGCGCACCAGCCCATGGTCTGATCCTCCGCATCTCGCCTGCCGTCATAATACCCCGACTCGACTGCTTTCACTCCCGAGGGGAGAAAAAAAAAACAAACAACAACAGCAGAAGAGGCCATGACGCCCGCCTCCGACCACGAAGACGTCGCGCAACCGACGACGGCCGTCGCGCATGACTTGCAATCGCAGGGGCCAGCGGCCGAGGGAGACGTGCAGCAGTCGCCACTGAAGCGGCGCCTGCGCACGATGACGTCGACCGAGGAAATCGACAGCACGATTCACCGCCCCGGCAGCGTCAAGATCAACTTCCAGGGCGCCTTTATTGTTGACCCGGACACGGCGACACCCGCTTCCGCTGGCGGCGCAGCCAACGGCAACGGGCGGGTCAGCCCAACGCACCCAGAGACGAGCGACATCCGACTACCTAATCACACGGCTGTTGTGAGCCATATTGCGATTGATGTATGTATTGCGACGGCACCCACGGCGTGGGGCACTGACAAAGTGCGTGGGGGACATTTCGAGTGGGATGGGGTCACTTGAAGGGCGTGGGATGTGCTTTTTTTTTCGTGGGGAAGAGAAAGAGAAAGAGAAAGAGAAAGAGAGAAAGAGAGACATGGGCTGACGTTTGGTGCAATTGCAGATTGGCGGCTCGCTGGCGAAGCTCGTCTACTTTTCGCGCGAGGTGGGCTCGACCGACCCCGGCGGTCGGCTCAATTTCCAGAGCTTCGAAACGGACCGTATCGATGACTGCGTAGAGTTTATGCGCCACTTGCGCGACAACCAGTTGACGCTCAACGGCTCCAAGCCCGGCGAACTCTGCGTCATGGCGACCGGTGGTGGTGCGTACAAGTTCTACGACAAGATTCGCGAAGCGCTGGGCGTCGACGTTTTGCGCGAGGAGGAAATGGAATGTCTCATCATTGGTAAACCGAAACCCGCGCTCCTCTACCCATTGCACTTTCTCTATGCGCACACAAGCTGACTTGGCTACGCTGCTTAGGTCTCGATTTCTTCATCACCGAGATCCCCCGTGAAGTCTTCACCTACTCCGAGTCGGATCCGATGCAATTCGTTGCGCCGACTGAAGACATTTACCCATACTTACTCGTCAACATTGGCTCTGGCGTGTCGTTCCTCAAGGTGACGGGTCCGCGCTCGCACCAGCGAGTCGGCGGTACCTCGCTTGGAGGTGGTACCCTCTGGGGCCTGCTATCGATGCTGACCGGGGCGCGCACGTTCGACGACATGCTGGAAATGGCAGCGCATGGAGACAATTCAAAGGTTGACATGCTGGTTGGTGATATTTACGGCACCGACTACGATAAGATTGGCCTCAAGAGCACAGCAATCGCCTCGTCGTTTGGCAAGGTGTTTCGGATGAAGCGCGCGGCCGAGTCGGCAGCTGAAGACTCTCCCGTACCCCGCGAATCCGAAGCCTTCTCTGCCCCCGACGTCTCTCGGTCTCTACTGTACGCCATTTCCAACAACATTGGGCAAATTGCCTACCTCCAGTCTCAGATTCACAACCTGTCCAACATTTACTTTGGCGGGTCTTTTATTCGAGGACACCGCCAAACCATGAACACGCTCAGTTACGCCATCAAGTTCTGGAGTAAGGGCGAGAAGCAGGCATACTTTTTGAGGCACGAGGGCTACCTCGGGTCTGTGGGCGCCTTCCTGAAGCGACAGCCGCACAACTGGGGCCGAAGGGGAAGCCTGGAGGGCATGGATGATGCGGCCGAATGGAGGAAGAACCTGCGCCAACAGGAGGGGACCGGAACGAGTGCGAAGTAAGAGGGGAGGGGGGGGAAGAAGCACAGGTTCATTCAGTGTGGGACACGAGAGGGGGTCGTGAGGTTACGCGAAAGCGGAGACTGGCGGGAGGTCGGCCCAAAAACCTCGCATTACAACAGGCCATCGACCGAGGCTATAGTCGGAGAATAGCCATGGGGCACGGCATTTTCGCGTGGTGGCGGTTGCGCGCAACTCATTGGCGTGCCATTGGCCTAACTGGTTGGAGTACACCTTTTCGGATGAAGGCACAACATCATCATCACACATGGCACAGTACACGAGTTGAAGGAAGAAAGAAGGGAAGAAGGGAACAAGAGGCGATGGATGCCCAATTGATTGGATTAATTTAGCGGAGGGATTGTAACATACCCAACAGCCAGATGTCTGCTGTACTGTACAACGGCGAGGGGTCACGAGATGTGCCCCCTTTCTTACGAATTGGACTTGAAATGGTCCGTCACTCGTTCTAGGCGCCGGGGTGTTTTTGATTATTTATTTTATCTCTATTTTATATTATATTTTTTCCATCGTTCTCAAATTGTTGTTTTGAGGTCCTTGCTCCGAACCTGCGTCTCGCCTCATTTCCCATATGCTGTGCTCGCTCTTCGGTGATGATGATGATGATGATGACGAGGGGGTGGTGCAACGCAAACATGGCTGGCCCAGCTTGAAATGGGAGAGACTGCCCATGTCTGAAGCCGCTCCATTCATTCATTACCGTTTCCCTCCCTCCCTCTGCTCCTGGACAAGTCGTCCCCCGTTTCTCGAATCCGTAAACACGGCTCGTTCCTCGTTCTAGAATATTCTCGAGCTGAATAAAGTAAAAAATAAAAAATATCCCGGAGCTACTACCTACCAACCAGCAACCATGGCCGATGGCATCGCCGAAGTACAAGGGAGCAGCCCCGAGTTCTCGGGCGACAACGGCCCCGCGGCGGCGCCACGGCCGAGCGCCACGGGCCACTATCATCACCACCATCACCACCATCACCACTACCCTGACGCTGCTGATCTCGTCTGCCAAAGCTCACGGTTCAGCAGCGGCCGCGGCTGTGACTGCGGCGGAGCTCTCTGCTGGCTTCGCGATGAAGGCTACTTTGAGCCGGGCGAGGAGAATTGGGACGAGGTGGCTGATGACTACTACCGCCTGTCTGGCTGGCGTCGAGTGAATCCGCATCATGTATGTTGAAGTTTTTCTTCTTCTTCTTCTTCTTTCTTTCCACTTTCATAATCTGTCTGCTCATTCACACTTGTACCCAGCATTACCGTGCTCAAGTTGTCGGACCACCACCACCACCACCACCACCATCTTCTTGTGAGTGTGGCGGCAACCACTACACCCCACAATACAGCAACCATAGCGCACCAAACATATCAGAGGGGCTGCCGTATCATAACGCAATTGCTGCTCCAGGAACATCGGGCACTTGTTTCTCTCACCCGCAGGATCAGTTCCACCACCATCACTATCATCAACATCAACACCAACACCATCACCAGCACCAGGCTGAGCAGCGGCGGGGAGGAGGGCTGCTGCGTTTCATGGCGGACACGTTGGAACACGTCCAGCAGAGAAGCCGCTCACGCTCTCGCTCCCGCAATGGCGAGAGGGAGAGCGGGACGGCGGCCAGCGCCGCTGTCATGAGCGGCGCCTTGATGAACCACGAGCCGGGATGCAATGCGAATGGCAATGTGGCCATCTGCGGGACCGTCTGCGCGTGCGACGACATGAGAGAAGGGGGACGAGACGAGGTTCGCAGGGGCGGGCTGAGGAGGGACACGAGCGGACGGCGAAGACGTTCAAGAATCCGGAGAGTCAGGTTCAGTGAGTGATGATGGTCTTGTCGGGCGCCAATGGCTTTGTTTGTTGCTCGTCATGAACTGTGTGGGTTATGAATCATGACGACAGTGACGCATCATGATTGTATGTATTTATCTACCTACCTACCTACTACTACATACTTACTTACCTGCGCTCTCGCACACATCATCTCGAATACACCACAAGATGCAGGAATACCAAATATCTAACCAATTGAAAGAACGGATATTAGCCCCCCCAAAAAGAAACAAAGAGACAAAGAAAAAAAGGAAAGCATCATCCCCATTTTTGTGTGTCATGCATGCATGCATGATTTGGGAAATGAACCACAATCACCAAAAAGAAGGGTCTGGCCGGGGATTGAACCCGGGACCTCTCGCAAGCTATGCTGTAGGGTTTTCCCTAAGCGAGAATCATACCACTAGACCACCAGACCGAGCAGGCAGGATCGGACGATCCGCCTTGTGGTTGTTGTTGGGGGAGAGAGTCATATTGTAGTTTATAAATGGGGGGAGGAGGGGGAGGAGCGAGGGGCCAAGCCATGTTTTTGACTCATTTTTGGCTTAATTTTTTCGTGTGTGGGGTTTTGTGGGCGGGCGGTGTGGGAATCGCACCTATTTTTCTTTCTCAGTGGCGCCTAGCGTAAGGCGCAGGTACCATATGGCGTCGAGTGGGGCACCAGAGAGGCCGGGGGGGGGGGGGGGC
>KV875229.1:3526824-3564834 GCA_001879505.1 Calonectria pseudoreteaudii
GGGGGGGGAGGGAGGGGCGGGGGGGGGGGGGGACTCATGTTGTTGTTGCCGCATGTGGCAATTCTTTGGTTGCGTGTAGTCTTGTGTGGGAATCGGAGCGGGAGCTGGGAAAGAGGGGGAAGAGGGGAGAGGGGAAGGCATGCTGTGTGGACAAGGGAGAAAGTTGGAGCAGAAGCGGAGAGCGTAACCCCCCCCCCTCAGGCAGAAAGGTTAAGTCCATATATGTATGTGTGTGTGTGAAAGACACTCGAGTTAGTCCAGGAACGAACGGCCTGTTTGGGTGAGCCATCCAGCATTGCAATTCGCCAGCCTCGAAACGACGCCTTTTTAACAACTACAATAAGTGGCTATTTCTTACTGGCTGTACCTGCTGTGCCGTGCATACTTTGTCTTCATATCAAAACGTGGATTGGACCCGGGCTCATTGCAGGCCACTCCCCGTCAGTGGCCAATGGAACTACGCTAGGAATCCCCAACTTTCCCAACGCCGCTCGACTTCACTTTCGACATGGAATAAATAAACTCTAGGTCAAATAGAGAATGGCGTTATATTTAATTGGGATTTGTTTAGTTGCCTTGGAAACGTGTCAAAATGCAAGCATCTCCAAGTCGATACTCGAAATTGGGCATCTCGACTATCTTAGTTTGATGAACCTCGTCCGCCTTGTCCGGCATCAGGACCTTGCTTGATGCCCTGGCTGGTCCCGCCACTCGCATTGATACCGGGGATACCGGCACCCTGCTCGTTTATGCCCTCGGGAAGATCGGCCGTCTTGTCGGCACGAGGCACATGACTTGACTGTTTGGCACCAAAGAAAAGGGCATTAGCAACTTGCCGTGGAAGCGCCAAGATTCGGTGGCGTTCGAACTCACATCGACGGGATCAGAGCCGTGAACAATATCATGCTTGGCCTCCTCAAAAGGGCCGTTATTGGCAGAACCATCTCCGTTGCGAGGCATGATGAGCAAGGTGGATATCGGACTGAATAAGCTTGGATGTGTATTATTTTGGGGTGATCTGAAATGAGATTAGAACCAAGACAAGACAACCTGTTGCAAGTGAACACTTACCTTTAAATAGGCAGACAACACGGGTCAGAATGAGATTGTCCTGCGTCCAAGTCATGTTGAAGTCGTCGACGTCATATCGTCATCAACGTCATGATGTTGTGGAGAAGGCCTCGAAACCGCACCGCAGCCAGCCCAGTAGCACATGGATCAACATGCGGTTTATCTAAAGCCATCATTGTCCATCCTTATGTCGGCTCACAAGCTCGTCTGTTAATAAGTTGCAATGGCAGAACAAATATGTAATATTCCACATCTATGGTTATGAGCATTGATGTTTCGTCAATTGTTTAACTGTTATTTTTTGTTGAAAAATGGATAATAAAAACTTCGGCAATTCGTCCGCTGCTCTACCTGCAGCTGTCCGTTCTTGGAAGAAGGATCGACTTGCGGTATCCTTGAATCAATGACAAATCAGATGCGACCGGGTTGGCAAGATGAAATCAAAATAAATTGCTAGCTTTTGTTTCTTACTCGTACTGAATATCCAGAATTGTTAACCATCCCTGTGCACAACCGTCCTTTGTCAATATCCCGCTACCCCGGGATCTATCACACCTGTCTGCTGCCAGCATTAACCATCCTACACTGTAGTAATTGCAAACCCCCAAACTCTCCGCGGCCGATGCCTCCGGCCTTGGTGTGAAAGGGACAAGGAAATAAAGCAAATGTACAACAAGAAGCGCCAATCTCAATCCTCGACGTCATCTCTGTCTTCGCCGTTGGCATGAAACACCTTAGGCCTTGGCAGGGCGTCCGCGGCGGCGGGGCTTTGGAGCAGGCTTCTCTTCCTCAACAGCTGGTTCCTCTTCCTCAGGAGTGGGCTCCTTCTTCGCCGAGGCTCGGCGTCCGCGCTTGGCTGGAGCCGCAGCTGGAGCTGCAGCTGGCTCCTCAACCTCCTTTTCCTCCTGAGCCAGTTTGGTCGAGGAGCGGCGTCCCCTCTTAGCAGGAGCCGGCTTCTCGTCCTCGACTTCGTCCTTGGCCTTGGGAGTCGAGACCTTTCGGCTTTTCTTTGCGGGGGTTGTCGCCTCCTCCTCGTCTTCATTCTGCGTCAACTTGGTTGAGGATCTGCGTCCCTTCTTGGCCGGAGCCTGCTCCTCGGCCTCATTTTCATCCTGAGTCAGCTTGGTCGAAGACCTGCGTCCCCTCTTAGCAGGAGCTGGTTCCTCGGCCTCAGCCTCAACTTCAGCCTCTTCCTGGACCTTCTTGACAGCTGGCTTACGTCCTCGCTTGGCCGGTGCTGCTTCCTCCTCCTTTTCTTCCTTAGCCTCAGGGGCGGCCTTAGGGGCAGCCTTGCGACCACGGGCAGGCTTGGCTGGGGCAGGCTTCTCCTCTTCCTCCTCCTCCTCCTCCTCTTCAGGTTTGGCAGCCTTGGAAGCCTTGGTAGCCTTAGTGGAGGTCTTCTTGGCCTTCTTAGGCTCGGGCTCATCATCCTCATCATCGGCGGCCTTCTTTCGACCACGCTTAGCCTTCTTGGGAGTGGGATCATCACCACCAGCGGCCTCAGCCTCGGCCTTCTTCCTCTTTTGGGCAGCTGTGAGATGGATGCCCTTCTCACCGAGCACATTCTTCTCGGGATCCTAACATCATTAGTCATTGAAAGGGAGACATCTCAAAGCCATAACACATACACCATTGAAATCCTCAGGGTCAATGAAACCTTGGTTCACACAGCGGCGAACTTTCTCCTGAATCTCAGCATTGCCGCTGAACCATGTCAGTTTGTTTTGCGCAGAAGCAGCGTTTGGGCGACGTACCTGAGTTCATCAAAGCCATCGATGCCATCGCAATCATAGGTGCCATCGTCTTGAGCACAAAGCTCGCGCATATTCGCAAGCTGTTGGCCCGACACGCATCCCCTATAGCAGACCGGTGAGCGGTGCAGGCAGACGCGTGAGATTTCAAGGTGAGTTCTTACCAGTGCTTCCACGCCCAGCTTCCATGCTCATTGATTTCGATCCAGCTGCCTAGTCGGAGGGTTCCCTTGGTGATTTTGTCACCGCGCTTCTTGCATTCAGTGTCCTTACAACCTGCGCGGTTGTTGGGCGAGACCTCTAGTGTGGGTCGTCAGTGATCGGTCCTGTGGCTTGTTCGCGCGACGCCGGTATTGCAAACGTAGACAGTGGCAGCCACGATGACAAAATCAACAACTTACCGATACGGTACTGCGGCATCTTGACGGCGCGGTAAAGGTTGGTAAAATGGAAGGTTTTGGGAAAGAAGGGTGTGTGATGGGGGAAATGAAAAGAAGCGAAATCTCGGCTGCGAAAGCGCGACGTTTGCTGGCGGCTCTTGGGTGGATGATTTTGCGTTGGCGCCCCCGTTAGGTCGGGCTCTGTGCTGTCCTGCTACGAGGAAGGAATGGCAAAAAGTTGACTCGCTCCTCCAAAAATCTTTACCGCCTGGCGATAAAGAAGGTAAGAAAATAAATAGGCCTGACGAACTTTTGCGATGAAGATGGCAATTTTCAAATCAAGCCGAACAGAGCATGAAGGAGGTGAGGGAAGGTGAGGTGAAAATGGATGGGTGGGAGAAAGTGGGCAGGAGCCAACATCCCTCTTTCAAGCAAAGTGCTGGCCCGCGCGCCCAGGCACTGGTGCAGGTGCAGGCAGGTGCGGGCGGGTGCAGACGCAGGCGCAGACGCGTCGCTGCTAAGTTACGAGGTGCAGTGGGCGCCCGTTAGGCCTGGCAGTTCTCAGCGCGGTCAGGCCGTTACACAACCGCTGTTCAACGACACCCATGCAATCTGCTTGTTTTCTGGCGCAATCAACAGGGCCAGCAAATACATGCAGCCATCCGTTGGATAATTTAACAACAAATGAGCAATCAATTCTGCCTCCATCGGCGTTTTGTCCTTGCTCTACCCATCACTTTGATATTATTCCACCTACGCATTCTTCCCACCCCCGGCGCTCCCCGCCGAGAAAGAAAAAAAACAAAACAAAGAAATACACCAAACCAGCTTCCCAGCCCCCTCCCTCTCTTGCGGAAAGAAAAAAAAAACCCCCAGCCATCCCAGATTGATGATCCCCGACCACTCAATCCCACCTTCATGCAGAGGCGTCACAAAAATGGACACCAACCAATATACATTGCTGCCAGGTTTTTCGGATCAACCGCTTGTTTGATCAGCTCCTCTACTTGTCCCTCAACTCCTAGCGGGATGCTCTCATTAGGAAGCAACCCCTTCACCTTCCGCTTGATGCTGTCGACTACGCTTTGTGGTTGTAGCTTGACGCCTGCATCTCCGCGGCGATGTGCTCGCTTCTCCTTTTGAAGGTCCAAAGTTGGGTCGTAGATGAATGCCTCGAGGATGGTCATGAGCGTTTCCTCTTGCTGACGGAGGATGCTCAGTGTAAGCTCGCAAGACTTGCGGAACGGCCCTTCAACGCCGTATATGCCCATCGCCGCCACCATGTTGTGCGTGAGTCTGAAAGGAACACGCTCCGGCTTGGCAAATGTAAGACCTTTGTCAAACAGGCAGTTAAAATCGACGTGGAAAACTCCGCCGTTGCCCTCCTCCAGGTTCACATTCTCGCCATGTCGGTCGCCTAATCCCAAGATTGTACCCACCATAGACATGACGGCACAGGAACGTGTATATCTCAAACGCGCGCCGAACCACGCAGATGGGTTTGGGAACTGCTGCGTGAACCAAAGCTGGAGCAATGGCGGGAATCTTCCCAAAACTTCATCCGTGAAAATCCTGGTCTTGCCATCGGACAAGCATGCCTCGTCCATCAACTGCTTCAGCGTGTTGTAGTCTGGATAAATCTTCCGAGAGGTATACAACCCTAACAGAATATCTCGCATCGTTTTGATGCCTGGAACCCATTCAATAATACCGCATTCTTCGTTCAAAGGGGTCACTGCGTATGTCCGAATGTACAGTTGCCTTCGACTTGATTCTGCATCGCGCTTTAATGATCTGTTAATAAGGCTGTTGAACTCCATGAGTCGCTGATCTGTTCGAAGGTCATCCTTTGGCTTAACTAAAAGCATGTAGGTCTCTCCGTCGCTGCCTCTGGCCTTGAGACGTCTTGGCTTTGCTAGAGAGCTCAGCACTAGGACGTCGTCCAGGAAGCACTCGATGGTCACCACATCCCTGGAAAAGGCTTTGTGTTTCTTGACATATTCCGAGACGGCTGGAAGTGTTGCCGTTAAGGACCCTTCCACAGGCACCACCAACGGACATGGCGTGCACTTGTGGTTGAATCGTAGATCTTTGGTCAAGCTCGCGTGCACTGTTTTGTTGCCGTGAAAGTCACCATTCGTGCATGCCAGGAGCAGTTGTTCCGCCAGCCTTTCGCCCATACGCAAAAGATATTTAAGATCATATGATGATCCTTCAACCTTGCGCGAAACATTTCTCAACGTTTGGAGGATTTGTGTACCGCGAGCTTTGCGCTCCGATACCTGTCTTGTCGTCATGATGCCAATTAGACTCCAAAGTGCTTGTCGAGGATGTGCCTCAACAACCTTGACAATGATATGTGTGAGCCGATCGAACACGTTTGTGTTTTGATGCGCAATTCGCGCCACTATCTGAGGCAACGCCGTGTAAAATATATACGCGGGTAGTCGATGAATGTATTTATCCAAGAAGCCATGCAGAAGGTTGAGTTGTTCCACCCTTCTTCGATGGAGTTCGCGTGATAGAGATACTTTGCCTTCAGGGGCTTTGTCGACCTGCGCCCCGAGGTCTAACCACAGGGTTAGAATTCTGGGGAGGGTTTGGTACAGATATTTCGTCCCAGAGTTCAGTGATCGAACATAGTTTTCAATGACCAACCTCGCAATCTCGCCAGTAACGAAATTGTCGCTTTGGTCATCCACCTTAAGCGGTTTCTCAGACTCTAGAATCTTTTTGTAGTGTCTACCCAAGTAATAGTGTCCTTTCTCCCAAGTCGAGTAAGTCTTTGGTGGTTGTTGATATTTTTCCCGCAGCGCACCCGCATGTGTCTGCCCTGCATTATCAAGCCACTTAGCCAAGAGCAATTGTGCTCTAGCCGTCAAGAGTTTCTGTTGTGGGTTTAGTTTGGTTGAACCCGTGCTTGTTGCCGTTCCAGTCTGTGTCATGAATTTGTTTCCCTGAATAGCACCTTGAAGCATCTGGATTGCTTTGCGGTGTTGATCCTCTCTCCAAAGCAGCTTTGCGTTTTCAATAGTTGCAGCGTCATCACCAAGCCGAGAGGCATGAACAACGGCATTAAAAGATTGACGGAGAGAATTTGTCTTTCTTGCCAACCGTGCACTGGCGAGCCATAATCCTGATATGTCCACGTTTGTGAATGTGGGCCTTTTTTTGATAGGTTAGTTGGTAGCTTATTGTGGTGTCAGAGGGAATAGAGGATTACCTTGCAAGTTCCATGGCGGCTCGACGGATACCTAAAACGTACTGCTTATCGTCGACATATGCACCCACGACTTCTAAACGTCTGTCGAGGAGAGCCATAGTCTTTTGATGGGATGCTTCATTCTCTGTTTTGGATGTGAAAATTATCTCCAAGTCAGTGAGAATATGGCACTTGAGTAAGTGATCATGACAAGCTTGGAGTGAGGCTGTCGCAGAGGTGTTCATTGCTGATGAGATGGCTTCCCTCATCTCTCGGATTGTTCTCGAGAACTCCTCAGAATCGGGGTTTTTGTGTAGGTTGTCGAAAATAGTTGCCAGCGACACATTGAAATCCTGAATAACATCTCCATTGAACCTTTTTGTGAACTTCGAGAGGCTGGGCCATCTACTTGTGACCCACGCCGCTTCCACAGCAAAAGGGATGATCCTGTTGTCCGCCAAACAATCCGGCCGCATGCCTTCGATATGATTTAAAAGTACATCTAAAGAGTGAGCGTTGAGCAAAATAACAACAAGAGTAATATCAACATACCATGCTGGCCCGACTGCTTGAGGCAGTGTAGTAAATCGACCTTGGCATCGATATTGTCCGGACTCTCAGCGAGTTTCATCTCGTACCAACTCTGCACAGAGGCCCAGCGACCAGCCTTCCTTTGGCTTAGAACCTGCTGGTTAATGTCAAGAACTGGCAGATGAGAAGATATTCCGTCTAAGCCATCAGGTTCGTCGATGTGAGCGTAAATGTCCTGAAGCCTCTCCAGAAGACGAGTGCGATCGCCGGGTTCTCTCTTCCGTTGTTCCATCTTTTGGGCATGCTGCTCAAGATGGAATAGAGCACGGGAATATTCGTCACAATCGATGGCTCTTTGTGAAATAAGCTCAGCAGGTATAGAGTCCAACGTCCGTTGAATGTATGCCAACTTGGCCTTGTCTTTTTCGTTGAGGCGACCGGCTGATCGTTTGGCTTGCATCCATCTGAGTGAGTAGTCCACCACCCGAAAAGCGGCCTGATAGCAATTAGCGCGCGACTGTGCATCGAATTGTGCAACCTACTTGGCAAAAGTGTTTCATCTCTTCTCGTTCTTGATAAGACGCATTCTCCGCTGGTTGATGCTTTAAAATGCCGAGCAATTCGGCGATCATGTCGGTTCTCTCTTCTTCAGTACTCCGGTCGCCTAAGAGGACGTGCATCACTAAGTAAGGCAGGATAAATTCTGCAGTTGAGATATCCTTGACGCGGATAAGGCGAGAAAGAGGTGCGAATATCATGTCACCACCACTGTTTTGCCCTTTTCGTAGAAGGTCCACAACTAGTGACTTGAGCCAGCTTCCGTACGGCCTTCCAGGACGAAAGATGGGATACTCGACCTTCGTCGCAGTCATGGGAGCCACCAAATACCTTGAGGTAAGGAAAGGCGTCAGCACCTCGCGGGTATGTTCTGGGATGGCCATCCATTTCTGGTACACCTCGTTACCGCCGACTAGGCCAGTGTTTTGGATAGCACATGAGGCCCTGATATCCGACTTTTCCAAGAGTTCTTGCATAGCAAATGATAAAAAGCCTTGCAACCTGACATCTGTTGTAGACAAAAAAGAAGGCACGAGAACCTCTTGGAGTAGGAAGATGACGAAGTCTGTCACTTCTTCACCCTTCTCAAAGTTGTTAAGGACAACAATAGACCGCTGCTCTCTCACAGTCTCGACTTTGTTGGAATCTAAGCAACCAATAAGGCCCATGGCCTCTGTGCAAAGACGAGCAATGTCTGCCTGAACATTATGGTATTTGCAAGCACAGTCCAATAAAGATCTCATGAGTTTCGCAATTGCACTGTCCGGTTGTTGGCCGATAGTGGATGTATGTAGCGCGCCTTGATTTATTTGTAGATATTGCACCAATTCGGTCAAGGCCTGAAGAGCGACCCCGGAGTTTTCATGACATACCCTCTTGGCGAAAACCTCCAAGGCCTCCTCCACAAGCAATGTTGGTCGCATGGCTTTTAGCCTAGACTCTACTTCCTTCAACCCATCAAGATGCTTAAGGGAAGGTAGTCGGTCGATATATTTTAACACAACAGTTTCATAATGATCCAGCACAAACAACAACATTTGTTTTGCTGTAGATGAAGCGTCTGGGCTGAAAGAAGTCCAGTATCGGTCTACGATAAAAAATGTGGTTTCAAGGAGCGCTTCAACATCATCTTCGTCGAGGTGAGTGAGCATCGCCGACCAACTAGACAAGCTTGCATCTCGGAGTGCATCTTGAGAAAGAGCGAATAAAAGACATGCAGACATCTAGACAGGAATTAGCAATAGAACCAGGACTTGAGTGTACCAATAAAAGCATACCTGAGGGCGTGCAATCCTTGCATATTCTTTGCCTAACCTGATCATTTCTCCCATCGCGTTAATGCATCGACGCTGTTCTTGAGGAGGAGGGGTGAGGGTGGAGTCGTTCAGGATGTCTGTGAGTCGGGCCATGAGTCCCAATATATGCGATTGAAGGAAACGCCCAATCACATTTCCTTTTTTTTGTTTCTCTTTATTTGCGGTCTGCATAATCAGGGCCACAGTGTGGAGAGCTTTGCGTATCTGCAGGCTTGTTAGAATCTGGCGAATGTTGGGAGGGGATGGTAATTACTATTGGCTTCCTGGACTCATCCGCCTCAGCTGATGCTTTGAGCAACTCCATGGCAATGAGGACCGGCTCGCTTTGAACGAGCTCGACAAGTTGCATTGAATGGAAGCTCTCGGAAATGGCATCTAAGCGCGACTTTGTAAAACCCTCCATATCATCAGCGTCTTGTACAAGAAGCAAGGCCAAGATGGCAGCCAGATTCGAACCATCCATCAATGGGGCAACACAATCCTTTTCTTTTCGAGCTTCCGCGATTCTCTGAATAACATCAACTTGTTTTTCTAGGACAAGCCATGGCAATGCATGAGTCTGAACGCGAATCAATAACTCATTGATGTTCATCCTCAGCAACTCTGCGATCGCTCGACTCATTTGTGGGCGGTGAATCATATCCTTGGTGGCCATATACGCAAGACTTGGCCAAAACGGTTCGAATAGTCGACGTGGAGCAACCTGTCTCGAATCTGCGAGATTGAGGAGCTCATTGAATGCAAAAGCCGACACTATGCTATTGCTATTTCCAAGATACTCGAGAAGCTTGATCAATACGAGATTGACTTCATCTTCCGAAACGACCCTACCCAGCTGGCCCCAGGCCATTACGCAACTCTCAACCATATTTGGTTGGTTCTTTTCTGATATTGATCGAAGGAATGCAATTGAATTCTTCCTGTTACGTTGGACCACATCATGATCAAGGAAGGATAGTGGCCTATCGAGCGAAAATATCGCCAGAAGTCTCCCTGCTGTAATCCTTAACTCTCTAACAGAACTGTTCAAAGATTGAAGACACCATTGCCCGAGACTAGATGTCTCTAAATCTAACAGCCCGGGCTGGTCGTCAGAATGCAAGAGCAATCTCTGCAATGCCAACATTGCTGCTACTCTCATCCGCCGAGATTCGGCTAGCTCGGGCAAACGAACCATTTTTTCAAAGATAGCTCGGACTTGGAAACTGGAAGTGGTTGCTTTGGCAAAAGTTAGACCTTTGCCGGCTTCTGTGTCGCAAATTTGACATCGGAAATCCTTGACTATTTGCATAGACAAATCGATTCCGTCCAGTTCGATATTGGTGGTGCAGCATGTTCGAGATAAAAGCTCAACCGCAAGACATTGGTAAGATTCTTCGACACGTGTAATGGCATTCCTGCTGGTCATTAGCTAGGGAATGATGGATATATGGCTCGATTGCTTACAAGAACTCTTGCTCCGAAAGAGCAAGATCCTGGTTTGGATTAACTGGGATGTTTAGGCACTGCCTGATTAGGTTTGCCACGGAGATATGGCTTTTGGATGATTCAATCTTCCGCCTCTTCATTTGCCCATGAACAGTGGTTTCTGGGTCTTCGTAGGACAAGGAGAGAGACTCGATTGCGTTGCGAATTTGCTCATCATGAAAATTTGATGGATGTATATTTGCCTTTAGGGTTCCGGGGAAGGATGGAGAGGTGACTTGTCTTAGAGTTTGTATCGCTCTCTGCTTGCATTAGCTCACAGTCTAAAATTCGCCCAGAGGAATCATACCCAGATATCGGTGTCTTCTGATAAGGTTGGATACAGAACTAAAGTCTTATCGGCTAACTTGGAGGCTGCAAGTCGACTGAGCGATCGATCACGAACGGAAGCCTTTGCGATAGCAGCTATCGCTGCACAATATATACGCTGCTCTTCTTGTGGAGCGAGATCCCGGAGAGGCGTCTCGTCTGGGCTGGAAACCACATCACTACATAGAAGAACAAGTAGAGTAGCAGCCTTTCTTAGAAGAACAGGGAGCGCGGTTTTGTTTGCGGATAAGGCTTTTACAACTTCCAATGTTGTTTGAACAGTGCGGATGGACGAGCCGGGCGAGATGAAGCTCCAACGTCGCTGAATAGTTCGAATATCAATCAACGTATCGAGTAGCCATATCGAACTCTCAGAGAATGATGTGATTGTTTGGAACCCCGCATCCGAGGAGAGCAATGGGTAAAACAAAACATTGCTCAAACTCTTGATTTGTTGGATAGCCTGCGAGGGACGATCGATGTGGTATGTGAGTTGGTTCGGAGGAAGTCGATCGCCCAGAATTCTTTCCAGTGTATAGACCGGTGGGAGTGGTAGAAATATGGAGGAATCATCGTAAGTGAGGGCGGTAGAGGGGTTCTGGAGATAACCAATAATACCTAGTTCTTGTTAACTCAATCCAATTGATCCCGGGCGGTCCACTTACTGGACATTGTTGTTCGCAGGTAGAGCAGCAGCTCGGAGGCCAGGTCCCATAGTGATGGAGTTTGCGTTACGACGAGGAGGACATATTGCAGTAAACTTTCAAGCCCTTCAATAAGATCCATGCACTTGGGTTGGCCTAAGAGTCTGAGCAATTGAGGAAGTAGCCATATCCACAGGGGTTCCTGTCCACGAAATAGGAATTCCTGGGTGGTGGGCTTATACGTAAGGACCCCTGGGGTCTCTTTGATCACGAACTTGAAGAAATTGATGGCCTTGAGCCCTTCCACCCGGACATGGGCTTGGTCGAGGAAAGGGTCATCGAATTTGATGCCCTCAAGAACCACCCGTGAATAGACATAAATAAGCATATGGTTATGCTCAACCCGCTCTGCTGGGGACTTGAGGAGCGATGGGTCATCTTTGACACGCTGTATCACTGTAAAGAGGCCCTTGAGTTGGGTCTCCTCGTCAGACTTGGACGACTTTGTGGATGCGGAGATATTCTCCACCAACTGCGCTGCCAAGGTTGACGGAGGAGGACCGGACATGGAGGCCTTGTTGAAAGAGTCGCCGGCCATGGCGTATACAACATCCTGCGATTTTCTTGCAGGCTGACTCCGATAGCTGATGCTAGGCTGGAGCTATGACGATGAGGGTGACGAGACGGGACGCGACAGGTGCGGGGCACGACGCGATATCACGTGACTGGTTCAAATTCTCAATTTATTCAATGTCTGTACAACGCCTTATGCTCCACACATGCTCCCTGCATGCTTTTAGCGGATGCATGTTGCGCTATATGCTACCGGTATTATCCACAACGCCAATGTCACAAATGTATTCTCCAAACACGGTTCAAGACTCGTTCTGTTTCCCAATTTACAATCACATATCATTTACCGACTTGGTCTCTCTATTCGTACCGAACAGTGATGGCGTCGTGTGTTATACCTATGGCTCAAGTGTTAAGACAGGATCTGGCAATGTGATGATGACACGGGGTTCAACTTACCTCCAAGCTTGATACTGTAGGTGATGTTGGCCGACCCGTATCTGGCTTCGATGGTTCCCTTCATGCAGTAGTATCGGTGCCAACCCATTCGCCTCTTCTTGGCATTCCGGAATACCGATGCGGGGATCTTGTTCAGGTTGAGCGATAATGTTCCCACATGTGTCGTTGACGATGTGAGATGGACTGGGGGCGATTTGGAATCATCATCATTGCTGTATATGTCGATCTCTGTTTGCGGGGTATGACCCAACATGACAGGAATATCGCACTGGTATTCAATGGATGATGGTTTGCCCTCAGGGTATGATTCGCCCTGAATTTTGGTGAGTAGTCGATCGTTTGCGCAAGACTGGAAAACACACCTTTTGGATAAACCAACACATCTCGATGACCATCGTTTCTTGCTCCTTTTCTGAGAAGAAACTATCGATTATTAGCGTGAGCGGACTAAACGAGCACATTTTTACGTACGCCTCCTTGGGATTGTGCCTCAACAAGTCGTACTTGGTCAACAAGCAGGTTCCGTATGAGCGCCTAGCAACACGGGAGGCAACCTCGATTTGCGTCAAGGAGGGAGCATAGCGGCTGAGGCCATAAATGGCAGCACCTTTCACTACAGCCGACCAGCCATTCTCTGGCTGGACAACCTCAGTTCCTGACGGGATAGCCTCTTTGACCTGGGACTTAAGATACCGGCTCTGCCCAAAACCGCCCACGAGAACCACTGCGGCAACTTTGCCACCTGCCATTGAGATCTGCTCCTGGATGAGGCAGACCACGTCTTTCATGATGGGAGCAAAGATTTTTGTCGTCATATCTTCTTGCGTCATTGTGTATCGGTTGCGCTTCAATCCCAGACTTGGCTCGACCTTCAGCGAGATGGGCTCTCCCTTCGGGGAAAAGTACTTCTTGAACTAAGGCACCGTTAGCTATATCATCTTTGAAGAATCACGGCAACGCGACAGCACGACAACATACCGACTCGAATTCGGCCATTGCGGGAACCAGCCTGTCATCGGTCCAGTACTTCTCTCCATGAGTTTGTTTTAAGTGGCGGCGGAAGCGCATGTTGAGCATTGAGGAGCCACATTTTCCACCGGTGCCTTCGGTCACCTCTTTTACCTCGACCTTGCCAATCTGTGTAACTTCATACGAAATCAGGTCAACCGTGCCGCCACCAGCGTCGCAGACGACGAATCTGCGCCCGACCCTCAGAGTGGAGGGGCTCAGGTTTTTGAGCGTGTACAAAGCGGCCGCTTCCTGCATGTCGATCAGTGCAATGTCCTTTCTCCACCTTTCTTGTCAACATACCGGCTCTGAAATGAGCTGTATCCTTTGATTCCCGCAGAAGCCTGCCATTGCAGCTGCCCGCTCGGTGGCGTCTTTTGCAGCATGGGACCAGATTGCCGGCACTGTCACGACAAAGTCCATTGGCGTGGACTTGACGATGCTCGGTCCCAATCTCTTCTCGAGGACACTGATAAAGTGCGTGTGGAGGCATTTTAGGTACGTCTTTGTCAAAATTTCCGCCGACTCCCCATCTTTGGGCTTCCCATTCTCCTCGTCCAATTTCCTGCGCGGCGTTGTTTGGTTAGCCTCGGGCCGCTTCCCCCGGATTTTGGGGGCACACACAGCTTGAAATACTTGTTTCTTTTGGCAGACTCGGGGATCTCGAACCCCCACTGCCATCCCGAAGCTACCTTTCGGAGCTCGGTTGGCACTTTGGGGCTGCTCTTCAAAGAGTCACCGACCGCAGGCCAGGCGGAGATGACATGCTGAACATCGGGCTAAGGCAATTTAGCACACCGACTCCAAGAATTGGCGATGGCTTCAACTTACCCGACTTGTGTCCGCCCAGGCGACGCCTGAGTAGGTCGTCCCGAAATCTATCGATACAATGATTCTCCGCTGCTGGGACATGGCCGGTGCAAAGGTCCTTGGGTGTCCTTGCTATGCCCGTATCATAACCAAGGTGTATCAGTGTGATGGTGGTGGTGGTGGTGGTACCAGGCGGCTAGTACCCAAATTTCAAGTGCGTCAGGCAAACGCTGACAAAAAAAGAGGTGGCGGATTACACAAGCTGTGATGTCTGAGCCACTGATGTAACCGAGTGTTGGCCTTAGTCGATTGTTTGGCTGGGGCGGAAGAGATCATCAACCCCGGATTAACTGCCATTAGTACCCGATGACCTGGTAGCCACAACATTAGGCCGGGCCACGATGATTCGACCCGACGGATAATCACACACACAAAGACCTCAAGCATTGGGCGGGACGAGGTCCAGCAAAGCAGGCTTTCGGCTGTGGGCTATCACATTGGAGCACCGTGCATCCCCTGCATCGAGTGCCACTATTCAGGGCCACTCAAATGGCTGGGGTGGAGCATTTTTCGACGTTGCAGCGCTCGGATGCATTAGGCCGCACCCAACTGGCGCCTAATCCTTGGGCACCTGGCATCCAGCCACGCCCTGGGGCTGGCATTTTGGCCTTTGTCAGGCGACCACGACATCCGTTGAGGATGGGTCCAGCACCAAGCCAGCGATGTGGCTGGCTTGGGACTGCGGCAGACTTGGGCGGTAGCATTTGGGACAGTGGATTACCGCCCCAAAGCGACATCTACGACTCGTTAGAATTGTTTGCTGCACAGCGACTGAGGAGTGAATCACCCTACTCAGAAGAAAACAGGCGAATTAGGATCATGGATCCCAACGCCGAAGCCGACACCACACCCCAGGGCATGAACAAAAGCGAGATCAACGGCAGTGGTGATGAGGCTTCAGTTGAGGACCTCACGTCTGAAAAGGCGGACCTCGAAACCAAGCTCGCCGACGAAGTGAACCTACGACGCTTCACTGAGAATGTTTTGGATTCACGACAGCGGGAGATTGAGAGCAAAGAATCTCAAACGTATATGATGTCGTCCCAGGTAGAGGCCCTCAAGCGAGAGCTTGCCGAAACCCAGCGCCAGCTCGCTGAAGCCCGAAATCAGACAAAAGCCAAGAACAAACAGCTACAGGAGGCCAGAGAGCAGATTTTCCGTCTCCAGCCCCGAAGAAACGACATCACCGACTCAGAAGCCCGAGACGCCTACAAAGCGTTGTGCAGTAACGTTCAACGATGGGTCGAAAATAGACTTAGAGGAGTGTTGGACGACTTGGACCACGGACGCCTGAAAACTCGCCCGCCTCCTCCTCAAGCAACGCGCTTTGTTGGATTCCTTAGAGAACCCTCACGCCGATGCCTCACCCTAGACGAAACAGACGAGTACCACGTTGTGGCGGTGATCATGAACTACCTCTGGCTTGTTTTGTTTTCCAAATCCTTCTACATACCCCTGGACGATTCACAAGGGGACACCACGGTATTGTGGATCGACGAACTGGAAAATACAATGTCAAAACTTTCAAGAGGTATGACTAATTGGGCTCGATGGGGATTCCGAATTTACTGACCGTTTCAGATGTTGGTCATTGTCGCGAGTGGAGGAGTGAGACGCTCACCGCTATAACAAATCAGCCTGGCTTCAAAACCCGACGGGTACAACACCTAAACCTCGTCACCGACGATTTGACAGCCCTCCTTTCAATATTCGCTCCCAAGGCTACCCCGGCGGAGCTTCACGCTTCCGTCCGCCGCAACATTGTCGAGCCGGCGGCGGATCTCGCTCATCGTCTCCACCTTGCTCCCAGCATTTACTCGTTAAAGTGGCCGGCTCGCACAGCGCCAACGAGGCTGGAGGTTTATGAATGTCTCAATCTCGCTAGCGGTGGGATGATTTTGGATCTTGCCAACACCAAGCAGGACTCTCCATCTCGCCGCGACGTGATATATCTCTTCGATGTCTGCCCTGGTCTCTTCGTGGAGAGGGTCGAACTGGGCAAGAAGCTCGGACTCAGGGCTATTGCAAAGCCGACAGTCCTTGTCAACAAGGGGGACGGGGAAGTACCCAGGAAACCCACCATAGTCAAGTGGCTGTGGGACAGCGCAGCGTCGGCCCAAGCTCCTGGAAGGGGGTCAGCACCAAGAGCTCCTACTACAGTCGCAAAGAGTAAGCTCATACACCCCGACCTACTATTCAAGCTCTAATCATGTACATAGGATCATCCATAGGCGCTGCAATGTCAACAGCTGGAATGTCGACGGCGGCAAGATCAACTACGGGGAAATCAACAACTGGCAAGTCAACCAGGTGACACGGTGATGATGAAGCATTCACTTGTAGACGCAATTATATCATACGTTAGAACTGGAAAGCGATTATATTAGGGAACAGTCTTGTTTTTTTTTATTTATTTAGAAGGGACGCACCAGAATGATTTAATTAATCCAAATTTATGAAAAAGAAATCTATGGCGTGTAGGGTATATTTAACATGGTGGGCAATTTATTCTCATCTCAAGCGGGTAATATTAATGCGACGATCATCGAGAATGATGACAGGAATGCTTTGCATCCGGCGGGGCGGACGGGGCGGGAGTGGCGGAGGAGTCGGTCCCACATCCGACCTTGCACGTCTCCTATCGTTGGAAACCGCAAGCAGGTTTCTTTGAGGACGCTGAGGATTACCTGCAGGCGGACGCTGGGGACTACCCGCAGACGAGCGTTGAGGATTTCCTGCAGCGGGAGGCTGCAGGTTGCTCGAGGACGGACGCTGGGTGTTAGGCGCAGAATTCCTCTGCGCGTTGCCGACTGTAGAGCGCTGGGGAGACGGGTTGGCCTTGCGAGCTGGCGATGGGGTCGTGGGCCGCTGGGCTGCGCTTCGCTTGGCTCCCTGAGCAGCAGGTTGCTTTTTCTTCGCGGGCAAGGGACTTGCATCCCTCTTTGCTGAGGCCGACGCCGACGTTGATGCCCCCGATGCTCGACCCCCTCCGGCACCGCTGCCGCCGGCACCACCTCCGGCTGCTGTCTTACTTGCTGCCTTGTTTGCTGTTGTTTTTGCTTTGCTGACAGCTTTTTTCTGGTTTGGAGGGACGAATGGGCGAATGCAGTTGCTAATGTAGTCGTCACAAACACCAAGCGCTCTTGCGTCGGCGACTCCCAGGTTGATGCGGTTTATGTACTCCTTTTTGGGCTCGCTGTCGGTGATGTAATTGAGGCTGATGTATACGAGAACGTTGCGCTCGTACTGTTTTTCCATCTGGTCTTGGTCCGCGCCGCTTGCGCTGGCAAGCTCCCGAACCTTGGCCGGGCCGCCCTGGTCGACGATCCAAGCCGTGGGTCGGCGGTATAGGGGAGCTTGAGCACGGTGAAGGATGACGGTCATGTACTGCTTGGCATATGCGTTTTTGGAGACGCCCTCGTTGATATCGAGACGGGCCTCGTCCTGCTCGCCGATCTCGTAGACGAGACCGTCGACCCAGTGGCCCTCGGCCTCAACAACATTGGCATACCCTCGCTCATTGATGTGCCAGCGGTGGTTGGGGAGCCTTGCCCAGCCGATGAACTTGCTGTCAGGGCATCGCCGCTTCATCTGGCGGAGGTGGAGGTTGCTCCCGTATGCAAAGTACTGCTTTGTGGGCGGCGGGGATTCAGTGGCCGGAGCCCGGACCGTAGCCTGCGACACCATGTTCAGGAAATACCGGAGGCACGAAGCGCCGGACATCCGAGGGTGACGGGGGAGGGGGGGGGGTTTGGAGGTTGGGGACGGGGGGGAGAGAGGAAAGAGCAGGCAAGACGAATCCAAAAAAGGTTCAAGGCTAGCAAGAAAGAGTCAGACTTGGAGAGCAACGGCGTGTGCTAGCTGAGAGGGATTTGTGGACGGGAGAGAAAGCCTCTCAAGCTGGTGTACTTGATGGCGTGCCATGAGGCCGCCGTGGGCGCATAGGACGGCGAGGCGGGAGTGGATGCGGCCCCTGCATGCATTGGGCAGCAAGGTGACGCCTGGTGCAGCGCTGGAACAGCACCGCCAGGCCGGGTCGGCGACCAATTGGTGGTGTCCACGTCTGGGGGGGCCGAGCGGGCGGGCAGGCAAGGGAGTCATCTGTCACCGACCGTCGCTGAGCATCGCTGGCCCATCGCTGGACAAGCGCTGCAGCAACCATGACGCCGGCGCGGTGCTCGTCAACATTGGGCTGTCCCGTTGGACCCCACCGCCCCCCCGAGGCGCCCCGCCCCCGGAGACGGTAGGAGCCAGTCCACGGAGTCGCCCATGCCCAATATGTAATCTCGGATGTCCGCCCTGGATGACTTGTGACGTTTCTTGTTGTCTCTGTTCTCCTGTGCAACGACACGTTGGGAAATTGTACAGGTCAGGTGTTCTGGAGCCACGAGTCGAGAGACGGTCGGAAGACGATGCAATTCGTCTCCTTTTTGCCGTTGGCTGACGATTAGGTTATTCCGACCCAAGTTCCTGCCTCATTATATCATATCTCTCGTTTCACCTTCTTCAAACTCGACAAACTTCAAACACACTCACACTAGTGACAACACCGTCACACACCACGCCCACACTCGCGCATACATACATATACACGCTCGCACTCAATCACCCTGTTCCCACTTTCTTTTTCCCTTCTTTGGGTTTCCCCTTCTCGACTCCCATCAATCACCATGACCAGAGATTACAACTTCGGTGTCGAGATCGAGGCCATCGTGAAGCCCTACGGTGGCGGCGAGGGCTTCACTAATGTCGACTGGTACCGCCAACTTGCCGGGAAGCTTAGAAACCGAGGCATTGATGCTGTGCACGACGACAATTCTCGATACAGCAAGCACCCGGAGTACTACGGCGGAAAATGGTTCGTCACTCGTGATGGCTCGTTGAAGCGACCTCGTCCATATGGTATGTAAAGCTACTTCACCACACACCCTTGTCACCCACTAGCACACGGTTCGTTGCATTTGCTTTTTTTCACTGCATCGAACTTGTGAACCGCCGCCAATCTCTCCCCAAAAAAGAAATACACACTAACACATTCCCAGTCTGCATGGAAGTTGTCTCTCCCCGCCTCGACACTACCCTGCCTGTCAACACCATTCTGTCCGACTTTTGGGAGGCTATGCGAGTCCACTTCACCCCCCAGCCGGACCTCTCATGTGGTGGCCATGTCCACGTCACTCCTGTGAGCCGCAACAACAAGTTCTCGCTCCGCACTCTCAAGAAAATCGCCTTTGCCACCGTCGCTTATGAGGAGTTTGTCGCCGACATGCTCCCCCCAGCTCGACGTGAGAACCAGTACTGCAAGCCCAACAGTCGCAGTGAGGATTCAGGCCTGCGCAAGGCCCTCGCTTGGGGCAAGGACTCCCAGGCCCTCGCCATCGTTGCCCATGAGATCCAGGCATGCCCCGACGAGGTGCAGTTGTACTTCTACATGCAGGGAAACCGTTATGTGCTGTGGAACTTTCAGAACATTTTTCCCAACCCCAAGACTGGGCGGTGTACCGGAACCGTCGAGTTCCGCGGTGGCAATCAGTTTCTCAGTACCAAAGGCACGCTCGCATGGGTTGCTTTTGTGCTGGGGTTCATCACCCTGGCTTCCGAGGAGGTAAGCGAGATCAATGCGTTGTCTTTTTTTTCCACACCGCAACAACAGGTGCTAACTAAGCCTCTCAGGACCTCATCAGCCGGCCCCCACCGTTCGTCCACCCCACTGATCCTAGCTATGAGTACCGCCTTCAGGAGTGGTGGAAGCGCATCCGCAAGGCGGCCAAGAAGTCAAAGCTTAGCCGTTACCTGCCTGAAGATTACAAGAAGATGCATACCCGATAGATGCATGGTAGTCAATCCGAGATGCCTTCTGAAAAAACTGATCGACCAATTAAGTGCCGATTATAGAATGTTTGTTTACTTCCATTTCCTTTTCTTTTTCTACTTTCCTTTGTTACGGATCAATGCATATGCATGAAAGGGCATTATTGGGGCGTTTGATTTTCCGAAGAAACAGGATTGGGATCATTATAACAAGATACGCAAGTTGGACTATGTGCACATTACAAACAGAACTGCAGAGAGCCGCTGGCCCCAAGAGGGTCATTGACGGATATTCTCAGGTGTGGATTTCATTTCATTTCAGCATTTTTTTTTTGTCATTTGGCTGTTTCAATGTCGATTCCATTCGATTCGTCTCAATACAGATCATGTACAGTCAGTTCATTTCATACCGCAACGCCGGTCCCAGATTCGTTCTGCTTCTATTCTTCTTTCGCATCACCTTCTTCAAACAAGACGAGAATGGTGCCAGCTTTGCAAATGTCCTGCATGGCCATGTTAGCTAGATGACAAATTTACGACATTATGCTTTGGAAACTTACTCCTTCCTTGTGTGCCAACTTCTTGATTACGCCATCCTGTGGTGATCGAATGACCGTCTCCATCTTCATAGACTCGATGCTGCAGGGTCGATTAGCGTAGTTCTCTGCGTAATTCTTCTCGGTGTCGTTGAAATATTTGCACTTACACAACAAGGGGTGCTCCCTTCTTGACCTCTTCTCCCTCAGCAACCTCATTTCTCAAGATCTTGCATGGCATGGGTGCTGCGACGGAGGCAGTCGCTTCTTTGAGGCCGAGGGCCTTCTCGAACCACTTGGGAGGCAATAGGGCGAGATCAGTCTTGACGCCGTGCTGGAAGATGGTGATCTTCGTTTCACTGTCTGTGGGCTGTGGGACGACACACGACTCGATTCGCTCAAGAGGGAAGTATGACTCCAACTTCATGACGTCACCACTTGCCTCTGGTTGACAGGCAACGTTGGTAAAAATCTCTGGTGACTCCTCTCCTTTCCGAGTCACAGACACATTGTACAGGTTGTGACCCGTCTGCGTGACGCTAGCATGAACAAGCTCTCCGTCCTCTTTGCTGTAGCCGTCGAGCACCTTGAAGCTGAGCTGTCGCTCGCCAATGGCATCGACGTTTCCAAAGCCCAGTGTCTGACCATGAGGTGGCGAGTTCCGAATCTCAAAGTTGACCATGCCAAGGGCTGCCTGGGCAAAGACCTCGTTGCTAATATGTCTCGGCTTGAACAACTCATCCCTCCACTTGTCAATGAAACCGGTTTCCACGTCACCATCGATAAAGGCATCGCTGGCGCAGAGGCGCTTGAGGAACTCAATGTTGGTGCTGACACCTACAATCTCATACTTGCGCAGAATGCTTGCCATCTTGGAAATGGCTTGCTCACGGGTGTCCCCCCTTATGATGAGCTTAGCAATCATGCCATCATAGGCTTCCGAAATAGTGCTGCCAGATCGGAAGCCCCAGTCAAGACGCACATCCTCGCTAATGAGGTCAGGAGGCAGATACGCATGAACAAGCTTGCCAGAATCGGGGAGGAATCCTTTCTCGGGGTTCTCGGCGTAAATTCTCGCCTCAATGGCGGCACCCCTCTCGTTCATCTGTGTTTCGATTTCCTCTTGAGTCAAAGGCAGTTTCTCGCCAGCAGCGATTCGAAACTGCCACTCAACGAGGTCCAAGCCAGTGACCATTTCTGTGACGGGATGTTCAACCTGTAGTCGAGTATTCATCTCCATAAAGTAAAATTTATTGGTGTCCTTGTCGAGAATGAACTCAACAGTGCCTGCACCGACGTAGCCGACCGCAGAAGCTGCTTTTCTGGCCTTGTCCCAGAGATCATACCGAGTGGCATCGTCCAGATCTGGCGCCGGGGACTCCTCCAATATCTTCTGATGCCTGCGTTGGATGCTGCAGTCTCGTTCGCCTAGTGCGGCGGTATTCCCCCACTTATCGGCAAAGACTTGAACTTCAACGTGTCTGGGACGGACAATGTACTTTTCAACAAGCATCACCTCTCCACCCTCGCCGAAAGAGGCCTTGGCCTCAGCTCTAGCACTCTTGAGCTGGGTCAAGAACTCATCTTCGGTCAAGACAATTCGCATGCCCTTACCGCCACCGCCTCTTACGCTCTTGAGAAGAACGGGGAACGTGATGTTCCTGGCGTGCTCGAGAAGTTCCTGCTCGCCTTGATCGGCGCCATGGTAACCGGGGACGCAAGGCACGTTGGCCGCTGTCATAATCTCCTTGCTTCTAGCCTTGTGACCCATGTCAGCCATGGCGGTGGCGGGCGGGCCGACAAAGACAATGCCCTCCTCTTCACAGCGCTCAGCGAATTTCGAATTCTCTGATAAAAAGCCATAGCCGGGGTGGAGGGCTTGGATCGCATGTTTCTTGGCTAGGGCAATAATCTTTTCGCCGTCGAGGTAGGCGTTTGCGGGTCCCAAGGCCAGGGATTGGAAGCCTGTCGAGGCATGCCAGCTCCCCGCATCCACGTCAGTGTAAACCGTGGTGGCACGGATGCCGAGGCGTTCTGCCGTGCGATTGATTCGGATGGCAATTTCGCCACGATTGGCAATGAGCACAGAGCTGATGGGGGTATGTGTAGGTGTCGCTGAGGAGGATGAAGGAGCGTGAGCAGCGGCTGTAGTGGAGAGGAGCCGAGGTAGCGGCCTCAAGGGAAGTCGTCGGTTTGCGCGGAGGGAACGCATGGCTGGTAGGCGATGGAGGGCGTCAGAACCTCCAGTTCGGATATCAAGATGGATAGAACAAGAGCTGGGTCAGCAATTGATGGCGGGGCGGGGGAGCATTAAAGGTAGAGGCGAAGCGACGGAGAGCCGAGAAGCGAGGACGAAGCCGTGGTCTTGTCGCCGTTGCTATGCCGCTTCACTCCTATGCCGTGTCCCGGTTGAAGGTAGTGGCGAGCGTGACCGTGGGGAACCGAGTGTAGCCGGATTGAGCTCGGTTCGCTTCCCCAGATCTTAGTTGCGGGCATCACAGGGCTGGGGGAAGCTTTAGCACTACGTCACTGCCCGCTCAGTGGATCGCCCCCCCTGGAGCTCCCCTAATCCCTTGTTGTTGCTTCTCTCGGAGCTTCGAACGCAAGGCTTGGTGCCAAAGTGCGAGCATGTGACTTCAATCATGCCTTACAATATCAAAAACGGGCCAATGTGTTTCACGGCATATGCCGGTGCAGCTTCGGAACAGCATAACCAGAGCTTCTAAGCAGAATGAGAGGCGACACAAGCTTAACGAAGGTCACATCACCGAATGATGACAGAACCACAATAACATAATAATCTCAGAGCTTGAGACGTGAAAATATATCTGGTTACACAAAGTTTTATTCTATTTTTATCAGCCATCATCAATTCCAGGACATGATTTTGTTAACTGCTTCCTCATTCACTGGCAACCCTTGCTCGATAGCTAGCGCCCTGATGCTGGACGCCTGAGCCACATTGGGCCCCTCTCTTGCTTGAGCTATCCTGTGGCTTTTCCTTCATTATGTCATCATTGGGGTCGGGACTCACGGCATCACCAACCAAATCAACCCATCGCCACACCCATCGCCACTACACCAAGTTCTCCCAAACAAGACTATCCCGCCATGGAACAGCAAATACCCCTCAACTCGGAAGCTTCCGAGGGCGATACCCACAAGCAGCTCACCGCGACGCTCCCTCCCGATGTCATTCAGTGTCTCGAGAACGCTCGCTTCGTATGTCACCTTGAGCCCCTCCCCCGCACTGCAACTTCAGCGACCACCCGATAAACGCCCCGGTAGAGACGCCCTGGCTAACTCCGGCTTCTCAATTGGTTTTCAATAGCTTCACCTCGCAACCTGCACCGACAATGTGCCGCACGTGTCCCTCATGAACTACACCTACCTGCCGTCGTCGCCGTTCTCGTCGCGCCCGGTTATCATCATGACGACCAACCCGGCATCGCGCAAGATGACCAATCTCGTTTCGAACCCCAATGTCTCCCTCCTTGTCCACGACTGTGAGTAGAAGAAGGCAGACATAAGATATACGAGGCCAATTGGCTGCCTAGTAGCACACACAACTTACACTTTGAGCAGGGGTATCGCATCGTCCCCCTACCCAAGGCCGTCGACCTTCAGGAGGCTCCCCTGGCCCCGAACACCGCTCCAGCCTAGCTTCGCTGCTCCTCAACCTCAACACCTCTGCGCTGTCCAGCATCAGCGCTACTATTGGCGGTGCCGCCCGCCTCGTCCCTGGCGGCTCCGAGGAAGAAAAGTACTACCGAGAGCAGCACCTCGAGAACAACACTTTTGAGGAGGCAGCCCAACCCTTCCACCGCGATTCCGATAACGTGGAAGATGGCGGCCGCGGATGCTTTGTGGCCGGCGAGGAGGTCCGAGTTGTGATTGTCGATATTAAAGATGTACGAATCAGTGATTGGAAGGGAACTGTCAGAGATTGGTCCCTGGTCCCGGACGAGAGCCTCGTGAACGGATCTCGGTAGAACACGATGCCCGGGTGCATTGCTGGTCAACATTTCTAAGCAAAAATCAACCATTTTTAATTTCATGGATGTGCCAGAAACAACCACACTATGAAGTCGTCACGTGGGGATGGCAAACCCATCTCTCATTTAGCCTTTTTCGAGCTAATTGGTATTACAAAAGGAAACTGAAACTATACTGCATCGCTCACGATGCCTCATTTGCCCGAGACCCCTATCCAGCAAACCTAACCCAATGAAGGTTGCAATGCCGCAAAGGCAACTGATTAGCTTCGGCACAAAGCTCCACTTTTAACTCAGTGTTTGTACACGCCTATTGTCCTAAACAACCTCTAACCCAACGCCAACAATAATTACCGGGGAAAAAAAACCCACTCCTGTCGTAATTTGACCTTTGTTTATGCCTATAATTGTGCAAGGCTGGAATACTTTTTAATGTTCTGTGTGTCTTTTTGATCATTGATACGGTGGGGTTTAATCCCGGGCCCATTCGACAACCTCGAGAGCAAGCATCACCAAGACGAGTGTAGAGGGGAGAATCCTAAAATACGAGTAAGTGGTGTTCTTCGGCACGAATTATACCGAGAGGGTGGTGTGGGTGACTTACCAGATGACGTAGCTTTGGAACAGAACTTTTCCCATCGTCTTCTCGAAAATTCCATTGATCTGACAGATTTGCGCCAACTGAAGAGCGCTGGGGGCTCCGGTAAGCAAAAAGCAGACAATCACGAAGATGGGATCGTCAAGGATGCTAATCGGTAGGTACTTGGCAATCAATGCCAGAATGGGAGCCATGATAATGGTGGGCAGGAGCATTCGGCAAATGAGCGAGGCTACCAAAAGCTTGGTTCCGTGACGATCCTCCTCGGGATCATACGCCTCATCGTGTGCCATAGTGTTGCGTGCCAAGTTGGCGCCCAAGACCACCAGAATGAGCGGAACAGCAACATTGCCACTCGAGCGAATAGCGCTGGTCACACTGTTCTGGATAAATGATCCCTCTTGAAAGAACAGCTTCTGGAGATCAGGGATTGATGCAACTAGGATAGCAATCAACATGGCCCACAGAGGGGGGTTCATGAATTCCCAGATGAAGTTGTTGAATTTAGTCGCAACTGTCTTCCAAAAGCCAAAGAAGGCCTTAACAGGACGAGGCATGCTCTCGTATCGGCGTTGGAGGGCTTCCGAAATGGCATTCTTCCAGAGACAGAACTTAGCCTTGACCGAAGCGATGCCGGTCGGCTCCTGGTTATCATCCATGTTGCGAAGACGGGGGAAAGTGAGGAGATCATCTTCATCCTCACTGTCATTGACAGGCGTCGTGCTGGAAGACGAGGTTCCGCGCTTCTTCAATGAGCCCTTCTTGAGATCACCATCATTGGAAACAGCCAAGGAAACTCGGGAGGCGCAAGCGACTGGTGTGCGGCCGGCAGGATCATAGACTCGCGAGTCGGTGCTTTGGTAGTCGTCATCATATTCGGGTTCACCGTCAATGGTTTGGATGAGAGGCTGCGTCTCGTGGTCATCACCTTCAAGTTGGCGGTTTCGTCCCTCCTCGGCAATTTCCTGCTGGTATTCGGGGTATTTCTCCTTGGGCGCCAACAAGACATGGTAGCCCCAGCTCCAGCGAACAAGCTGACCCAATTGTTGGAAAATGAGCAAGTAGAGAATTCCTCGGGCAGCAACCTCATCATCATTGTCACCAGGAATCCTGTCCCAGTGCAAACCTTGGATAGTTTGGGAAAGCGACATAACCAAAGACATGGGAAGCGAGTTGGAGTTGCCAAACACACCCATCGCAGTCACAAAGTTGGACGATCGCCTACCGAAGCCGAACAGCTTGCCAACAACAATCGAGACAGTCCATGACACGAACGTCTGGATGACGAAGATGATGGGAATGATGGCCAGCTCAGTGAGCTTGTGGGCGTTAAGCTGAGAAGCAAGTTTCGTGAAGACTGGGTCAGGCGATTAGCGATGCTCATGGAGTGGCATCGCACAACTTACTTAAGCATGGCGTGAACAGCATCACATTCAGGTTGGCCAAAAACTTTTGCTTGTCGGCATCGAAATGACCGAGCCTTGCGACAATGTATCCGGGGAGACTGACGCATACGACCTCGAGGACTGCTTCGAAAACGAGAAGGCTTAGGTACGGGATAGATGGGTGAGAGTCGTGGGTGTTGGATAGGGTCTGCATAGACGGATCATAATTATGTTGGACCGTATATTGCTTCAAGCGAAGCGACGTCGGCGCCGAAAAGGCGCGGACCGAATCCATCAAGAAGCGGTGCTGTGGTGTTGTGTTGGTGAGGGAGTCGCGAAGGTCGAAGGGGGGTCCTGTATCGGAGAGCAGGGGAGAGGTTAATTAAAGCACCGGCAATTTGGTAACGGCGCAATCGCGTTGCAGGTGCAGGTGGAGCGGCAGTGCGATAAGCTTATCCGGCGCGACCAGGCTGTCAGCGCTCGGTGTGAGGTAGAGAAGAAAACAAAGAAGGAGACGCAAGGTCAAGAAACAACAGAGGGAGAGAGATTAGGACTATAACAAGGTGCGAAATGGGCAGATGAAGTAGAACAATGCCACAGCTTGGCGTGCGAAAGTGTGGGTTCTTGGATGGGGCGGAGCGGGCGTGGGCGTGGGCGTGGGCGACGACCAGGTACCAAGATTTTACCATCCGTATCTGATACCTTACGTGACTAGGTCTGTAGGGGTATCACTGTGAAAAAAAAAGCACGTCCGGCCCACACCCTCACTCTGGCAATCAGATCAGTGCTTGGTGCTCGAGGCGCAATCAATGCCTGCTGAAAGGCCCTAGCCAACCTATCACTCAATAGCTTACCCGCCACAAAAGCCGCCTTGGTCAAGTTTGCGCTGGCCGTGGTTAGATGGACAACACAAGCCTTGATTGAGGCAGCCCAAGTGGAGGTACCCGATTGCGATTCCGCTCAAACCACACTTACCAACCGTCTTGGCGCGGGATAGTCCGCAGTAGTTGGGGGTTTCGTTGACGTAGTAGAAGTCACAGCTGGAGTCGGAGCAATGCCTCACCATATCAAGTTCTCGCAGGTAAAGTAGCACCGCAACCACAATTGGAATCTGCTCCATGTAAGATGACACATCGTCGCGACGCTGCGGTGTCGAATCCATTCTTGATTCCTTTTTTAGGGTTCGTCAATGGCACTCTGGCGTCCATCACGCTGGGGCGGATGACCGTCTGCGGCAAGCTGCTGTGGCATAATGGTTCTTTCTTGGCCAAGCCAAGCCAGTAATCGCAGACCGTGACAATCCTTGGCACCGTGGGTGAATGGCTGGTGTGTTTCGCGACGTGGAAGTACATGGTACTTGTGTCTTGGAATTAACCCTCCGGCCTGCGCGATGCATCATATCCGGCCATTGCGGCGACACTGCCGGGGTGCTTCAAGCAGGAGGGTTTCAACCACACTTGTCGAGAAGCTCCCGATCGGGCTCGTTTACAGGGGAAGCGCCAGGATTGGCGGTATCAATCGCAAGAAGGGGGCCCTGGAGTTCAACCAGTGGCCGAGAAGGGCAGAGGGCACCGCCACGATATCCTGGTAACTTTTGTCGTCATCGTCTCCCTCAGGCACGTTGTCCCGTTCTGGACGCTAAGAGGTCAACGTGCCCACGTTGCGGCGCTAATCAACCAAAACACCTACAGAGTAGAATATTGTATGAGCAATGCCCAGTGCGCGCTAGTTTACCTTCCGCTCCGCGCCACTCCGTGGAGGAGCTCGCCATCAGGGCGGAGAGTCTGCTGTGGCGGACGCGGAGTCACGAGACCTTTTTCTCGATGCAATCCATGATTCACTAGCCTAGTTGATTTGGGGGGGGGATCCTTCACATGCTTCAGGTGGTTTGTGTGCAGCTAAGGCTGCTTAAGCATGCACCACGGTCCCAGTTCGACAGCGTTCGTTTATCTGCACAAAGCGTGGAGCGTGTTCCCGGAGCAGTACAACGCATTGGCTTGGGCCGATTAAATAAAAAATTTCGGCAACGCTATTCCATCAACTAGCAAAGTGTATTTCGACCACGAGAACACGCGATGGCTAATTTAGATTCTTATCTTCTTTTTCCCGCTAACATGAACAATCATCTGTGGCGTGGCTGGCTAACCAACGGCCCAGAACATCGAGTCACATAGGCAATCGGGTTGTAGTGGGGGAACATGGTGCCTGTCACCATCTGCCTATCTTTGCCTGCGACGCCAGTGGCAACATTACCTGTATAATTTGTCCACTATGCCTCAGTAGTGGACACCCCCAGAAACCCGGATCATCACTAGTTCAGCACAACGCGATATCTCACATCCACGCAATGCGCATGACGAGGACCAAGGATGCCATCTTGAACTGTACGCCTTGACTAATTAATTTGAGCGTCATGCAGATACCAGTTCGGTGAGACACGGTGCAACAGGCTCAGCAATTCTCTAGCCGGGGACAATGATTCCACAAGACAAGCAAGATCAGCATGTATGCTGCCTACGCGAGACTCAACCGAGAACGAGCTCACAGGAGGGCGCGAGAGGCTTGGAAATGCTTGGTGGCCAGCCAGCATGATCCGTGACAGCAAATCAGACTGGCCTGATGCCGGGGGTAGACAACATAAGCCCCTTTACCAATACGCGTATCTTTAGGCAGCCTCTAACAGAGCGGACGCAGTGTTTGTTTGAGGCAGCCAAGCGCTGCTACACAGTATCCAAACAGTTTCGAAGCGATACAGGCGGTGACGGGTTCGAAGGCGAAGCTTGCCGCGTCATCTGTTTGGAGACGGATAAAATACATGGGGAGCCAGGTAGACAATCACATGCAGCACAACCACATCTTGGTTTTGGGGCCTGCAGTGATGACTGCCCAAAGACGAAATACCAAACATGGATCATCCGCTTCTTCTAATTATATCAAACCACGCACCCAGCATATGGCAGGTTGTGGGGGAGGCATCCGATTGGGAGGCACGCTGCAGTCATGTTTTCACTCGTTTCACCTTGTGCCATAGAAATCTTGACTTGAACTAATGTCCACCCCAGCTATGATGGGCGACGTCGACAATCATTGCCCCATGAATGCCAAGGGCAACGTCACAAACCGAGCAGGAGCAAAAAAAAAAGCCATGGGTGATGGTGGGCAGATCGGGTAGGGACATGGTGGGGGGAGAAGGGCGACCAGTCATAGCTTCGGACAAGGCCCAAGCAAAGGCCCAATCCCCAAGTGTCAAGCCACATGGAACACATTGGATCTTCGTCAACGTCATCACCGGTGACCGTTCATCAAGATGGAGTTGACATCCGGGGATGCTCGCGTGGGTGGCAGAAACTGGATATTGCTGCCTGCGATACATCACTTCTTCTGCTCGATGACCGAAAGAGCAGTAGAGAATCAAGGTGTCGGCCGGAGGTCCCTGTCGTGAACTTCGAAGCGATGACTCCTTACATCATCACCAAGTCGTTCCAGATGATCCGAACGAAATGTGCGCACCCCTTGCTAGTGGATATTAGAGCAAAGTTGCATGTTCGATTGGCGTCAACAGTGGACGACTCATGTGCCAGCAGGTTTTGCTCACCCAGGCGCAGGAGCCCAAGCCCGCAAGTGCCAGGTAGAGCCCCTGGACGAACTGGCGTTGTCACCCGGCATCCCTTGCAGCCTCCACTGTAGGAAGGGCGACCAGTGGCCCAGGGCGGCACGGCCGGGTGTTGGGGAACCAGAATGCGCCGCCAGAACCGTGGCAGTGCAGCGGCCCAGCGTAGCCAAAGGCCCCCAAACCCCAATCTTCCAGCCCAACAGGGGCCGCTGTTGATTCGCCTCCAGGGCCCTGGACCTTAGCTTCCGATCCCATAATTTTTTTTTCTTTTTTTCTTTTTTTTCGCCGCCTCACATTGCCTTGTCTGAGGTGCACTTGTGCCTGAGTGGTGTGTTGGTTGCCCGTGTTTCGCGCCTTGTTTGCTGGCACATGTGCAGTTTGACGCACTGCATGACAGCACTCGCATCAAACTATTCATCCACCACCTTCTCAAACAGCATCATTACTTAGTCTTCACTTCATATCCTCAGCTTCACCTACGTTGTTCTGTGCTCTTCTACCTCTCCCTGTGCGATCGCCGATCCGGTCCGCAGCTATACACAACTCATTGGCCCCTCACCTCGCTCGCTTCGCGCGCCGGGCTGCCCGCCGTGACCCCGCATCCGCACGCAGCCCGCCACTCGCACCCAGCATACCAGACCAGACGCATCCATAGCAACAGACGACGTCGGCCGTACCATACTGCTGCACCCGCAGCCCTCGCCTACAAACCGTCGCCCGGCCGCAGCTCGGCATCGCACCGCATCCAAGCACAGAAGCGGCACCGCATCGTATGGGTCGCTGAATCAATTGCCTCGCACGGTTTGCTGCAGCTCATCCTCACCGGCATCTGGAGCGACGATAAGTATTGGTACGGTTCCCGCCACACTGCAACTGCCTCTCGTGCCCGTGAGCCTAAACCGGCCCCAATTGTTCCCTCCCGCATACTGTACCTAACGACGCCCTCTTAGGCCCGGCTCCAATTCAACCTGAACGAGCACGTAGCACTCGCCCCCGCCGTCGCCGACCACAACGACGCCTCTTTGATCCTCCTCCGTCCGACCTCTCGTGCGCTCTCTCTCCTCTTCTCTCTCTTGTCATCCCGAGTGGCAATGAGGTAGAGAGACCTTACTTCCCAGTCTCTCTGCAAGGAAAAGGAAAAGCACTGTTCCGCATTTACGCACCCCGCCGTTTCAGGCTATCCACCCAATATCAAAAGTATCAGAACATCACTCTTGCGGCCTCAATCCTCCGACGGCCCTGGTCGCCTACCACAGTCTAGACCGCCCGCGGCGAGACTCCATTTTACCTATTTGAAAAAAATACATCGCACCATCCGATTTCCCCTCCATCGCTGTCTTGGCGCGCATCGAACCGATCGCTTTTCGTCCGCCGATTCACTCACCGGACTCAGACTTGCGTGCCCCGATTATTCCCTCGTCGACGCCGTCATACTACAACCTCCAGCTAGCTAAAAGCCCACACGTCCCCACACCCACATCTCCCTTGGATCATCTCACTGCGCAACTTCACCATGAGCTCCAACGCCGCCCCGGTCACGCCGGGTGATGCGCCCCATGTGAAGGACTTCGCGACTCCCGCGTCCCCGGGCTCTGAGGAGTCCTCAGAACCCAGCACGCCGCTCGAAGGACCTGACAGCCCCGATGAAGCTCCCAAGCGAATGCCGTCGTTACGGTCCGTTTCTGATCCGCGCAATATGAACCCCAACTCCACCGCCCTTGGTATTCTGGGCAAAGCCAGAAACCCCGTGCAGACCTCGTCCAGCTTTGTCGGCAGTGGAGGAGCAAGCATGGACAACAGCATCATGGCGAAAGCGAGGGCTCTACACCAGCAACGGCTGCAGAAGGGCATTTCTCCAAATCCCACATCGCCTGCAGGACAGTCACCGACTGGCAGCATGAGCAACGGCTTCCCTCCCAACTTGCGCATGCCCCCAACTATGCAACGACCAACTCCTCCGCATCCTCGCTCCGCTCCCGTAATACCCAAGCAGTCGCTCAGCGAGAGACGAGGACCAGGCATGGGCATGAAGCTGTCCGACATCAGTGCCACCACAAGCCCAGCACCCACAGGAATGCGACGAGCGAATGCCCCTAAATTATCAGACATGTCTTTGTCTGCCAACACCCCTACCCCCCAAAAGCCCAACGGAACTGGCCATGGCTCTAAGATGGATGACTTCAAGAAGTACATTGACACAGAAAAGGGTTGGGTTACATTTGACGGTGCGGCCACAATCACCAGAACTGGAGTCAATTTTGCCAATGGCCAGACTTTCAGTATTTCTCTTGACGAGGTCGAGGTGTTGTCTGAGCTCGGAAAGGGCAACTACGGAACTGTATACAAAGTCAAGCACGCAAAGCGAAGGGCTCCCCGGTTTGGCCAAGGTTTGTCCGGAAAGCCAGTACCAGTTCAGCATAGTCACTCAGATCCGTCACCGATCAGATCCTCGGAGGAGTCTCCAGATTCAACGCCAGCCGAGGACGGCACTTCAGGAAGAATCATGGCAATGAAGGAAATGCGGCTGGAATTGGACGATGCCAAATTCACCACCATTCTCAAGGAACTCGTCATTCTGCATGAATGTGTATCACCGTACATTATTGACTTTTACGGAGCCTTCTTCCAGGAAGGCGCAGTATACATCTGCATAGAAAACATGGACGGCGGTTCCATCGACAAGTTGTACAATGGCGGCATTCCCGAGAACGTGCTCCGCAAAATCACATATTCAACGGTTATGGGCCTCAAGACACTCAAGGATGATCACAATATTATTCACCGCGATGTAAAACCAACAAACATTCTGATCAACACTCGTGGCCAGGTCAAAATTTGTGATTTTGGTGTCAGCGGCAACCTCGTTGCCAGCAAGGCCAGAACAAACATTGGTTGCCAGAGCTACATGGCCCCTGAGCGAATCTCGGGCGGTGGCTTTGCGCCTGCGGGCAACAGCGATGGCACCTACAGTGTCCAAAGCGATGTCTGGAGTTTAGGCTTGACCATTATCGAATGTGCCAAGGGCGCTTACCCTTACCCCCCTGAGGTGTCATCGACCATTTTCAGTCAGTTAAGCGTAAGTCTAGTTGGAAAATTTTCTACCGCTACTATATTGTGTGAGCGAATGTTAACTTACTATTTTAGGCCATTGTCGAGGGAGAGCCACCAGCTATGCCCGAGGAGGGCTATTCAGAGGCGGCCAAGGATTTTGTCAAGAGCTGTTTGCACAAGATTCCGATGAAGCGACCCACATACGCCAACCTCTTGAAGCACGCCTGGCTGAACGAGTTCACCAAGCCCCAGACGATTACCGAAGAAGTCGAGGAGGGCGAGGAAGCGGAAAAGGTGGCAGAGGCGGTCGGCAAGATCGATCTCGGCTCAACTACCGAGGATGCGGAAGTGGCCGAGTGGGTCGTCAAGGTACTCAAGCGCAAGGAGGACGGTCTAGACAACAGCGGTCCCTCGCGCCCAGCCCTACATGCCGCACCCCTCGATAGCGTCAGCCCCATCGGAAGTCCACTTCTTGGAGCGGGACAACAGCTACGTTGAGGCGCCAAAAGGACAACAGAGCAACACACCCTGGGCCCCATACAACCCATGCACCGCCGGGACCGCATACAGTGGCCCCATGGCGGGAGACCCTAATTCCTCTAAGAGAAGCCAACAGAGCAGGCATCTGATTGGTGATTGGCGAGCGTTGAAGGGCTTTAGGTTGTTTGCTCCCACCTCACATTGCGCGACGACGTTGGACAGTCTGTTTTGCCAATCTGATTTATCTTTGATATGGTCAATACGCCCCGACCCAACACTTCATGAATGGACTGAGAGGCGTTGTTAGCGTCCCAGGCTTTTGCCTCGACTCCGTATTCTCCCTCTCTCTCTCTCTCTCTTTTATTTTTTTTATTTTATTTTTACCTCTTTCTCAATTTCTATCTCTCATTGCATCCTCTCCTGTTATTTTCTTGCAAAAAATTGCCTGCCCCTTGTACACGTGCTGGGATGAACCACTTTTTAGACGAGAAACCTGTTTTGCGTTTTTGGCCAACCACAGACAGGAAACAACAAAGACTTAACGGGATTTGGAATATTTTTTAACCTTGCTTTTTTTTGCCTCATTACGGAATGCGAACCTGGACATTGGGATGGGGTATGGGATGGGACAAGAAGAGAAAGGGAAAGGGAGGATGAATCTTTTTTTTTTCTGGCTTATTTCACACTTTGGTTGTGGGTCTTGTTTTTTTTTTATTCTCTCGGTGTACGCATATGATGATGAAAGGAAAGAGAAGGGCAAAGACAAGCTTTGAGGGCGACCTTTGGCTTTTCAACAATTTCTTTTGTTATTATTACTATTCATGTCTACTGCATGGGACGAGGCGTGTGAGACGAGTGATACGAGCAACTAAAGAAACGGCAAGTTTGTTTGTGGGCATTAAGAATTAAGAGTGGGAGAGGGGGGAGAAAGGGGGGGATGATTTCTTGTTAACGACGACAACTTATCTGAGCTTGGTTACACTAAAGAGAAGACGTTAGTTATTATCCCAGTGGGGACCCCCAAAAGAAATTCGATCGTTCCTCTTTTCTAAAATTGTGACACCCATCTAGCACTAACAGCGTGCTCTCCACATTGGCAATAGCTCTACAAGGATTAACCATGTCAACAACTCGACATGGACGTGAGAGAGAAAGAGTCATGAAAAAAAAGGCCAAGGCCAAAAAGGGTTTATCGGGTTGTAGACTACAAGGCAGCTTGTGGAGTCTTTCTACGCCAACCCGGTTTTTTTTAGTCTACGCCAAATCAGGCGTCAGGGAGGATCATGTCTGCAACCGTTACAACTAGGTTGGTATCAGGCTAATACCTTCTTTCATATCGTGAATTCGTAAAGCGATTGGCTATTAGAAAATATTTCACGCAAGGCTCCGTGACCCTCAAGCTTCCAAACTTGACACATTCATATTAACAACACAAAGCTTTCCCGTACAAGCCCAGAAATAGCATATACAAAGGCCAACAAATTAGTTAAGAGCGACAAGGTCGGCATACAGGAGCCAGACTATTCCTCGTCTGTCCCCTCAACACCGTTTCCAGTGGTTGTGATCGTGCTGAAGTCCAGACTGCTGTCATTGTCAATCTCGCTCAGGCTCGCCGACTCCAATTCGGACTCATTAATGGACTGATTCTCGCTAGCATCACGGGGCGGACTTTCTTCGATCATACTGCTCTCACTGCCGTCGCTGCTCAAGCTCTCCAGCGGAGTCTCGTTGTCGTCAAAGGTGCCGTCAACGGCAAACTCATGTGGGGACAATGGGCGCTCACGCTCAGGTTGTTCGGCAGGTCTCGCAGTCAAGGAAAATTTCTCCCTCTACGAGTAATCGTCCTTAACACGGCGACCCTCGTAGGTGTGGCTGCGGACACTGCGATTGCGACGCGGGGCCCAGGAGCGACCACCAGCTGAGGGCGTTTCCTTGCGCATACCAAGGCAGAAGAGGACAGTGGCAAGGAATACCGCGGCCCAGGATCCCCAGGCAAAACCAAAAGCGTAGGTGCCAATTTTGGCGGAGCGATCAGCAGACTGAAAAGCGTTGCGGGCAAGTACAAAAGTGGCTCTGAGAAGTTTGGTGTTAGTGGCTGGATAAAGTCAATTAGTTGAAAGAGAGATACATACGTCATGAGTGACATGGCGGCCGATGAGAAAAAGAGAGCGACGAAAGACATGAGACCTGAGACTGCAGAGCCCAAACGACCGCAGCAAGCAAGGAAACCAGAGAAGAAAGCGAGAATCTGGAAGAATAGGGTGATGAGGATCAAGACCCAGCCAAATCGCCACAAGTAGAAGAATTTGGTCGAGGTCGTACCGCCGCCATGGCCACCAATTAGCTGATCAGGCGCATCGCGAGCGTTTGAGTCCCATGCGCGACCGAATGCTGGTGCAGGACGAGCCTTTCCACAATCATTGTTATCCTCACCGCAGAAGTAAAAATAAGTCCATTGGGTGACGTCACGCGCGCCGGTGATACCTTGAGTGTCGGCGCGCAGAAAGTATGTGTTCTTGAGAGGCGAAGAGTTTGTAACACCTGGCAGAATAATGAAAAACAGCAAAACGATGGACGCAGCCATCAGGACAATGCCTGCTAGGCCGAGGGGGGCGTCTAGAGTGCATGGTCAGTACAAGATACAGCTCCCAGGTGGTAAGACGAGCTGATGTGATGCAACAGTAATCTCGTGATGAGGGTATGAATGGAACCGAGGTCACGTACTCTTTGACATGGCGAGATGATTTTTGTGTCGAATTCAAGAAACGGCAAAGGCCAATCTGGTTGTTGGATCAAATCATTAATTCGCTTCACCTCGAGAGGCTGCCCGTATTCTTGCTGTGTGATGCGATGGTGGTGCACGAAGAGCGCCAGTCGTTATGTGAACGAGCAATTGGCGAGGGGCACCCAAGAGGAATATTTAAGCTGGCACCAACTGGTGCGGCTTTTCTTTTTTGTTTGGTGGCCTTGTTTGATGCAGGTGTCCAAGCAAGGGTGCACGCCAAGGTGATGATCGACCGGAGATGTTTGAAGTGATGGCCGGTTTACCAGTTCAGGGTCAGGAACAGGGCAATGGAGAGGAAGCAGGCGGTGGGATTTGAGGGTTATGATGGAATGACCAATAAGGATGAGTTTGAGGATCAAGGCAGAAGGGAAGGCGAGAGCGAGGGGGATTAGTATTAAGAAAGGATGAAGGTTAAGGTCCGAGAGAGCAGGAAGAAACGGGCGGTTCCTTGATTTTTTAGTCGTTTTAGGCCAGAGCTCGTTGATCTGGGAGGAGCTTGGTTTACGTAGGAGCTTCCCTCCACTGGTAGGTCTGGGACGTCGCAGCGGGCTAGGGCGGGTTTCTGGGTGACCAGACTAGGATGCGATCTCTGGTGCGGTCCGAGCTAGTGGAGGGTCTGTCTCAGACACCTCAGCAGCAGCCAGTCAGCCAGGGCCGGGCACGGGAAGCGGGGCCACCGGGGATGATGTGTCTCTCTTTTGAGGAAATAAGGCCATGGAGGGAAGACGAAAGAAGCCAATGAAGCCATCAGTGGAGGTGGAGGGTGAGAGGGGGGGGATGTCCTCCCCAGCAACAACTCCAGAAAAAAGGGCACAGGGCAGTTATCGCGACAAACAGAGACCCGGGTCTAGGGTCGCATGGAATGCATCAGGTTGCTTTATTGAACGGCAACATCACTAGTCTTGGTGTTGCGTACGCTATTGAGGGAGACGACACGGATGCGCGCGCGCCACCCCAGCTGAGACCACCCACAATCCTCGGCGCCCGAACCAAAGCCAGAGCCAGAGCCAGAGAAGGAAAAAAAAAATTGAATGATACAAAACAGAAAAAACAAGGCATGTCTGGCGGGTCGTGCCCAGCAGCAATGGCCCCAGGCGTTGGCGAAAGTGGGGAGATTCACCTTCATACCCACGCATCAGCCCAACTGCCGTAGGAAAAAGAGGGCCAAGGTCCCACACAACCGATGACGACACAACAAAGCTGCGACAGAGCTAAGGCACCAGACCACGAGATTGCGAAAATTCATGGAGCGGTGCGGTCAAACATCAACACTGTCACTATGCAGCCTAGCGCAGAAGCCTTCTTTCGCTTCGTTTCCCTATTCCCATGTTTCTATTTGTCGACCGTGACAGCTCATCGCCTGCGTCGTCTCACGAGGCCGCGACCACATCAAGGCTGAATGCTGCCAAGGCTCGGGGGAGCTGGGATCCGGAACATCGACTCGGCCCAATCTCTCCATACCGACACACGACCGGAGCAACAGACGGGACGGCAGCTGTCTCGTCACACATCTTCAACACCAACCCTAGTGCCATGTCCATCCTCATCTCTCCCTGGCCTCCTGCCCCCCCCCCCCCCCCCCCCCCCCCCCCCCCCCCC
>KV875229.1:3564844-3574933 GCA_001879505.1 Calonectria pseudoreteaudii
CCCCCCCCCCAGCTCCTTCTCCAAAACCCCTCGCACATGATGGAATTAATTGGATATTCCCGGATGGATAACTCTGCAGTCGCATAGATAGAGGCAACCTAGACCTGCCGTAGAATTGAACCATTGCGACGCCTGCATCGGCCAACACACGCCGAGATGCAGAATACCATCGGTGGCCCTCTGCTTAGCTGCGCCACCCCAACGCTGCGTAATTCCCAGAGCATCGTGAGCTGTCCAACGCTCGACGGATCAAAATTGCATAGCGCCTAGTCGGTAGATCCCCCGCTAACAGATCAATGACGATTCTCCGAGGCGGCGCTGCCCATCTTCATCCGCTTGCTCGCTCGTGGCTTCTCTTGGCTCCTCAGTGCTCTGGTTTCTCCGACGTCACCGCCCGCGCTAGGCCGTCGCCTGCCCCACGCCAATTCGTCGGACCAAAGATGCAAACCTCACCTTCACTTTACGCACATTGCCGATCCTTGCCGCTCAGCAAGCCACTCCGCAGCCCAGGAGTTTGCTTCCCGGTTGGCGCTACGACCAGCTCTTGTAGCCCAAGCTTGTTTTTTTTTTTTCGCCTTCGAGTTTGATTAAGCCCCATCCGACCAATCTCAGTCTTTTCCCCCTCCCCGAACCATCCCACCATGCCGCCGCGCTTACGGCCCCCGACGCGGCTCCTCTCCGTTCCGAGGCCCGGCCTCCCTCCGCGTCTGCTCTCCGGAGTTCATGCACTACGCGGAGCATCCCATCGCTGCGCCGCCGGTATCCCGAGATGGCTCACCTCGCCGGCTACTCACCATGAGCAGCTACCACCGCTTGCACTCACCACACACGAGCACCTTACTGGCCCCGGCCCAAGTAGCTTTGTTCCTTACGACGCCGCCCAATCCGCCCAGGAGGCGCTCCGTAGTAGTCATCTCGCCTGGAAGAGCCTCCCTGTCGACGATCAGGGCGATCCTCCACCTCCCCATCTCCTCACCTTCGAGCCCACACCAACCATCACCCTTGGCCGTCGCCAATCGGCCCTCACGGCCGATCAATCTTCTCGGCTCCAGGCCCCCCTGCGGGTTGCCTTGCCCGAACGCTCCGATCCCATCCCCGAAGCATCGTTTACTCCAGACATCCGTGAAACAGCTCGGGGTGGTCTGACAACGTACCATGGCCCAGGCCAACTCGTATTCTGGCCCATCATAGACATGCATTCAGCTCTATATCCTCACTTTGGTGTCACATCGTATGCTGCCCATCTTGAGGCCACAACCCGTCGTCTCCTCGCGGACGTCTTCGGATTGGAGTCATACACCACCCGCGATGAGCCAGGCGTCTGGGTGCCTACGCTTGAAGGACAGCCGGAGCGCAAGATTGCTGCCATGGGTGTACACCATAGACGGTACGTCACCTCACTAGGCATTGCGCTAAACATTGACACTCCTGTGACTGGCCCCGAGGAGACCAATCCCTGGGCACGCTTTGTCCCGTGCGGCCTTGAAGGAAAGTTGGTTACATCTGTGGCAGCAGAATTGCGAGAACGCGATGGCCATGTCAAGGGACTTGAGGGGTGGAGTATGGCAAGACTAGCAGCCAAGTGGGCAAGGTTGTTTGAGGAAGGCTTGCAAGATGAGAGCAAGAGGGTGGTTCAGGGTGAGAAATCACTACATAGATGATGAAGCCTCGAAAGGATTCTTTCGTACTGGATACCCCCTCTCTCACTGGTTAATAGAGTTCATGAACATAATATTCTGTACTAGTAAAAAAGAAAAAGGCAAATACCAACCCAATGTTCAACTTGTCATATATACCAGGGCTTACCAGTTCAATGATGAGAGGCCAGTTGACTCGTATATAGCTCCAATTGTAAAGTATGGTTCATGCTAGTGTACTTGATAAAGTCATGACAGTGATGACTCAACCCATACGACGACTCCGTCCAAACAGAACGAGAGCCAGACCACTCAACAGGGTATCTTCCAAACAATTTTACAGACCCCATGTTATCATTAAATATAGAAAGTCAATAATTCGACACTTTTTTAGTCTGGTTAATAATCGGCAACATATCGAGGGATGTGGATAATCGGGCGGCGGAGCTTCTACAGGGTATGTTGGCGCTTAAAGGGGTGATGATGAACACAACACAGGTGCAAGTACCCTGGAGGCGTTGATAGGTCACTGTTCTGGTTAGATTATACCAATTGGTGCATGTTTCAATTGTGTGCTTGTTCCAAAATTGATTCTACGCATTGTGGGAAATGATTTGGGTATATTATCGAGAGAAAATAGGGCACATCTTTTTCTATGTAGTCAGGTGAAAATAAAAACGTGCCATTAGAGCGTTATTATGAGAACTTTTTCTGAACCATTTACATGCTTAGACTAGCTATGTAGCATTTCGAATGCATTTACAACAATCGAAAGACACGAGATCCATACCTTCATGTCTGGAGAATCCAATCAATCACTTCCACCATCGAATATATGACTCAAGAGAGCGGTGACAAGAATTCTAAACGCCCGTTTAACCTCTAAACACAAACGACTTTTGATGTTTCTTTGATATACGTTCAAAATGTTCCTTGGAAACGAATTCGAGGCGGAACTCAAGGGGAAAGGTCGGAACTTCTACTGGGATTTTTGGTCCTCCTCTGAAGAAGAAAGAGGAGCATCTCTTCCTCGGCATCTCGCGCGCCGTCCGCTCCAAGTTTGAAGAAGGGATGTTGGCCATACCTTTCATATCTGAATTAATATTCTTCCTTACTCTTAACTTTTGCAAGAATCGGGATAAACATCACTCCTGCCACCCTTCTCATCTTCATCAACCTCGTTAAACCACAGTTTAACTGGCCTTGGTTTCTCCTACGCAGCTAAAATAGTTTTGTGACACTTGGATCTGTGCACATGTGTGGTTTCTAATACGAATGCGGTGCATGAGCTCAGTTTGTGGAGATATCGCTGGGCTAGTTGTTTTCATCCACTTTGATCATGTATTTCCGTGTAAAGCAATGACGAGGGCGATACAGAAGGTGGATCCCCAAACCCTATGGATATAGTGATTGAACGTGAATTGGGTAGGACGGCTATAGTGCATACAATCCTTCACATGACTGGCTTCATCAGAAAGCCTTTTCAAATGGCTTCGGAACTCAGGTTCATAGCTACCTAGGCTAGGGTGATTGGATACTGATGTACGTGTGGTTTTGCATGCTAAAGCCTGTGCATACCCACGGTATCCAAGGAGACCTGAAGTCCACGTATGACTACAGGCTTCCAGCTATATCAACAGGATCCCAGCGAGTTTAGAGATCATGCGTGCCTCTGAATGCCAGCTCCAAAAGAGACTCAAGTTGTATATACGTGTGATTATGACAACATCAGTTTCCAATAAGACGTTAGATTTGCCATGACCTCGTGGCCATAGGTTAGAAAAGCATCAATGCAGATACTCACGCACCCATGGAGGCAAAAGAAAAAGAAGAAAAGGAAAGAGAAAGAACCAAAAGCCATCCATGTTTTCAAACTGCAGAGATAAAAGGGCATTAGAGTCTGTGCGAAGAGTACTTCTTTCTCTTCAAAAGTAAATCAAACCTTGCACTGTAGATATATCCCTCCTCAAAAGCAAAAAGATGACAGTAGCATGAGACGACTTACCAGAAAAAGCGCAGTCGTATGGATATCCTGAACCCCTTCTACACAGCACCTTGTATCAATACATCTGCCATCTCCTCTTTGGCCTCATGTGCCAGGCACACTCACGTCTGCAAATTCTGACAGGAGCGCAACCGCTTTGGAAAAGGCAGCACCAAGACGTTGCAGTAAAAGAATTCTAGAGGAATGCCATGAAATCCGCTATCCGGGACTTTCTAGAGAAGCGGGACCTAGAGGGACAAAAGTGTCGCGAGAGTGAATAAAGAATGGCAGATGGTTAAACACCCAGGTTTAACCATCTAATTGGCTCTCGGATCAACTCCTGGCGTTTTCTTTTGCAGATTTGCGGCAACCAAGTGCCTTTGAATATTCTTTCAGGTCTTGGTATCGAGATTAAGTGACCTAATAACGATGGTATCGGTTCCTAGTTTCGGCCTGTGTAGTTCTGCCATATTCTCTCTGGGCCATGTTTGTAAATCAAATATTGGACATGTATGCTCAGAGATATCCATAAATCACTACAGGTGCCTAAAAGGACCTGTTGATACCCGTTCCCATAGATGGGTATCTATGGGCATTCACGACTCACTTGAACAGATTATCATTTGCAGCCACATATATCGTTTTGGATGAGACAGGCAGCGTATGATGGGTTTCCGTTTCATTCCATCAAACAGTGTACTAGAAATCCTCATAAAATCTTTAATTTCTATCGCAGTCACAAGGACCCTGGGTATCCTTTCTCAACATGCAGAAGCCATGAGGAGTTTCAGCAGAGAGCGCACGATCAAAGCGCCGAAACTTCAATCTTCAACCCTGTCTATCGATTCGTGAGGCAAATCAAATTACCAGAGAGAATATGAATAAATAAATAACTAAACAAATCTGTTTCTTGGGAAGGAATTTCATCCGTGTCCACAAACCTGCGGGTAAATATTTAGCACCAGAAAGAACATCTTACGTATGTGGGCGGTGAGCGAAGGGTAACTGACTGTTTGGCTTTGGTGTGGATGAGGACGACACGAAGTTGCGAATTAAGCCAATATGAGAACACTCCAATATGGTACACATTGGAAATAGCTTGTTTCTTGGCCTATTGGCCTTGTGCGCTGGATCATCTGACATGGTGTGCGTCGCCGTGTTCATGGCCGCAGCGGTGACTAAGGTATCTCTGAAAGGCACCTAAAGAATACGGCGGTGTTGAGACACTGCGCGCGCACCCTCCGAAAAGAAAATGCCTTCGCTCGTACATCAAGCGAATGGATAAGCCAGAGACTATAACATAATGTCCATACCTGTCAACTAGACATAAGCAGCGTGATTCACGTCAACGAGCAAGGAGTAGATGATATGGGTTTGATCCGGGGCGTGCTCACGCTCATGATACCTAGACCACCTGAAACCACGAGACAAGCCTCATCATACACACAATCTTTGTCTTCAGCGAATGCAAATGCCTACACATCTGTAAGAGCAACCCTTCTTGCCGCAATTTTCAAATAACGGGTTGCATATCGGACCACTCTGCACGGATACCAAGACTTATTTTCCTATGCAAGCCGGGGCCAGAGTTAATTCTGCACAAGAGAAGAACAGATTACCTGTTTGATTTACTCGGTATGAATGGCAGCATGTTCCTCAGCGACCTCTATTGTCGATTACATCTTGGGCATGGAGCCAATACTTGACCTGTGCGACTACTCTGACAAGCCGCTAGTATTCCCACGGTGTAATCTTATAGTATCGCACACTATTATTGAAACTATAATCCTCAAGGTCACCGTGATTAATCGCACTGAGAACACATTGATGTAGCATCGCACCGCACCTCTTCATCGACATGCACCTGACGCGTATGTTGTCCTCTCTAGTCCACATGTCCGTCCTTGGTTTTTCATTCTCCCCGATGAGGGAGGGGTTCTACATTCACCCATTCGAAAAACAAAAAAGTTTGGCATTTTCGGCCCAACGTCCTTCTCATCTCTCTTTGAAAACTACACGGCACCGAGGGCTCGGAGATGAAAAAAATCCATGCCCGTCGACTCCTGGGCACATGTTTCAGCGCCTTTCGAGCACTTATGCACAGGTATACGCTGTTGGTCGTCGGCAGTGGTCGGTTCGCAGCACCGACCAACGCCACATATGCCGGGGGTTATCGCAAGCACTCGTCTCCAAGCATATTTGGTGGCCGAGCTGAAAAAAAGTCTACACCAAGACATGCTGTGCAACTGCATAGTCGTACCAAAAAAAGTAAACAAAAAAAGCTCACGCCATGGCAGTTTTTCCTGGAGTTGTGCATCCCGATAATCGAGCCCGGCGCATGCTGCCGTGCCAAGAGGCTCTGTCAGCCATGGTGCCGCTACACTTACACCTGTAAGATGGGTGCCGTGTTCCTTTGCCACAGGATCCCATCCTTGCTATCCCATTCATGTTGCACATGTACCCGCCGTCAAAGCTCAGCTCTGTCCTACGCGTTGCCCAATGTTCGGAACACCCCCTACTGCTGCCGCCCCTTCGCCCGGGGAGAGCCTCGATTCTCTTCTGTCCTGGCGCGTGCATGGCCGTGTGGTTCGGTCGGACCACATGGCCATAGGTGGCGGCCCGTAGGCAGGGCAGGGTCCGTGGACTCAGCAAGCCAACGGCAAGCCAACAGCAAGCCTGCAAGGGCAGGGCCCTTGAGGCAGGCGTCTGGACGTGAGGACTCGTCTTGTGGGATCTGTGCAGTTGTCAGAAGACCGAGAGCAACGAATGACTTGGCAGCGTTCCAGAGCCGGACGGGCGACGTAGATGCCGAATAGGGGATTCCGGCAGGTAGGCTGGTAATGAGACCTGCATGAAAACCGCTTCCTGGGTCGTCAAAACTTGCCATTGGCCAAGAACTGTGACATGCCTCCATCTCACCTCAAGCCCTATCGTTTCCGAGCCCACACACAGATTCTCGTGCCCTCAACCATCCCTGCAGGCTTCACCCCCTTTCAAGCCCCATCCTCCTTCGATCCCATTCCTAAAGCCGAGCCTCGCCGGCAATCTTGGGATATTTCTGTAAAATAAACACCACGCTGCATTGCGGCTGGATGTGGAACCGGCAGGCAGGCGAATGGGCGGCCGGAGCACTACATCCGACCTCCAAAACAGGCTGCACTCAGCTGACCACTCAAAGGCAGCGACAAGTGAGACAGTAAAGCAAGGTAGCTGTCTGTGTCTCATCGTAGACAAATACACCAGCTCATATCGCCACCACTGCCACCGCCTTTGTTCTATTCAAGGACTAAAGCCAAGCGTTAAATCCGAAGAAACTTGTGGTCCAATGAGACCTCCCTTGTCCACAGGGTCTAGGTGGTCGTGGTGGTGTTGTGCGAGCGTGTGCTGCCGAAAAAGCCACTCGCATGGATGGGGGGAGAGCCTATGGGATGCGCAAGGCGAGAAGGGCGCAATATCAAAAACTGGGCTTGGGGCTTGGGACGGGATGAGATGAGACGACCATGTGTGGTTCCCAAAGGCGGGGGGGAGGCGGCCACATGGTGCGCGTGGGCAAGACTGCCAAACAGTTTCGGTTTAGCAGCGAGGATACAAGGAAGCTGATGGTGATGATGTCAACGGAGGCTGATTCGGCGACCCCAAGCCCAGCTGAACCCGGACGTGAGCGGGGAACTATGTGAGAAAGAAGTGTGCGTCTCGAGGTGCTTGGTACTATTGATTGTTAGTGTAGCTGCGGATGAGGAGAAACATGGGCAAGGGAAAAGTATGCTTCCGTAGGGGTATGGCACTTGCATCCCAACGCTCTCCTGGTGTTGATATTATGAGTCTTGTCGGTGTGCGCGTAGACGCAGCCAGCCTGGTGCAACTTGGATGGAGGAGTGACCAACAGCAGCTGTGGTTCAGTTGGCTGATGTTGAGCTGTCACTGTGAAAGGAACAAGGTCAATCCCTTGGGAGTTTCCTTTCTTCTTCTTTCTTTTTGAACATGCCATGTGTTTTGTCATGTTTGATTCGCTTCACTCCCTCCCTCACCTGAACGGGAAGCTCTCGAATGGGTTAAAACCCATCCATATGATATGATCACAAAACTGTCCGTTTACATGGACCATCCCCGTACCGTGCCCAATGGCCACTGACCCAAAGCAACCACGCTTTCACCACCACCGCGGGGCGCTGGCGTTGGCATCACAAACTTGTTTTTTTCAACTCCTTTTGGGGGTCCAAGATGCAAGTTCACACTTGAAGAGTGTACCCGTCACATCATCCGTGATCGTAAGATGGCTAAACCATTCCCCGTCCAACTATTGATTTCGGGCATTTTACCCTTTCAGCTGAAAACAAGCAATGAACTAAGGCAAAGTGGTTTTAATCGCCGAGCTCCGCAATTCAACACGGACGTACGCACGCCTCTTTTTCTCTTATTCATCCAAAAGAGGAAATCGAGAGAGAGTCGATGTGGAAAAAAAAATAGACAGAAAACTGACCCCAACCTCTTGGTGTCGTCCCACATCGTAGCTCTCGGTGACCGAGGGGTGGGAGATTTGATGTGATGGGATAATGATGATGGACTTCCTTTGTTCGGCAGTGGATCGAATCGTTAGTTGTGGGCTTTCCCTCATTTTCGTTTAATTCTGGGTTCCCAACGCGCCTCTCCCGCTCGCCACACAGCACCGCAACCACGCGAGAGGGCTTCTGTGGGCTTGTGTTCTTTTTTTCATTCTCTCGTCGTCTTCCTTGTCGCTCTCGGCTGGCGTCGTGGGCTTCGCCAAAAACCAAGACCATGGGAGTGTAGCTCGCCCACCTGGCCTGATGCGCTCAACTCTAGAACGTCGTCGGCCCCTCTCGCCCCCGGCGCTAGCCCTCCGCGGTTCTAGACCAACTGGGAGAGGAAGAAGCCGTCTCACGCCCCCCTGCGCGTGCGTTTTGCCCCCCTCCCCGCTGTCTTTGGCGTGGTTTTTCGTTTCTTTTGTTTTCTTTCCAGCTTATTCTTTCCATGGCCCATGCTCCCTGATTCAGCGCGTGCAAGGTCCATGGTCCATGGTCCATGTTCGCATTTCGCGCGCGGGCTCCTTCGCTCTCGTCTCAGCCTTCCGTGTACGGTCAAGAGCCGCCGGACTACTCGCCCGGTCACGCTGGTCTGAAGCCGTTTTTGCCACCATTCCTTTCTTTTTTCCCCTCTCTCCTCTTCGTCACTGGGGTTTTGACGTTGCCGTGCTTCCTTCGCGCTACAATAGACGCTGCTAGCTGGAGGGGAGGGGAAGTGGAGGGGGATGAGAGAGAGAGAGAGGGGGGGGGGGGTTGAAAGTTTGCGCGGAATTGCGGCGCACACGCTCTGTCACTCGCCGCTCACTCCTTCTTTACTCCCACTCTCACTACTCATCCTCACACACACCCTACTTCTCGTTCGTTTACCTTCCTTCTCATGTCGTCCGCGAACGAACGAAGGATGTGAAATACGGGCGGGCGGGCGCGGGGATTAAACCCGATGACACCGCACACTAAGCCCAGGCATGTTACCCAATACAGAGATATCAAGGCATTAGCATTGCCTGTCTCGGCATCGCCTCCTACCACCCCCGTACAGGGCCGGAATGCTGCGTGTGCCAAACCAGATGGCCCCCGCGGCAGATATGGACGGCGACGGCAAACCGCGCTCGATGGATGGGTTCAGATAACCCTTTCTCTAGGCCAGACAATCTATGATTCATATCGTGCCCTACACAGACAGTAGCCGTACTACGTGCTCCACCTCCCATCTGAACCCAATGGCAGCCAAGACATGCTATCCACAGTCCATTCCCATCCACGTCCCCAAATCTTTGGGCATTCCCATCCATCCACCTCGCATCCATCAATCACATCCTCCGAAGCCCACACACGGTCACACAAGGAATCAGAGACATCCTCTTGGACACGCCCCCTCCCCATATCTCTCGTCCTTGATTGTTTTGCCGCGCGCCCAAATCTTCAATCCCAGCTACCAAGTCATTTCTTTTTCTTTCTTTCTAAAAGGTTGACATTCTAGCCGCCTTCTCATTTGTCCATTTCCCCCCTTGTCCACCCAAGTTCCCCACAGCCGCCGTCGCCGGGTCCCGGGATCGTCGCCAGGTTCAACGCACCCCAAGCTACTGCTGTAATGTCTCGTACACACCCCTGGTCGCCTCAGCCCAGTTTTCGTCGTTGTCTAAGCAGACCAGCAGGAGCAGCAGTTGCAGCAGCAGGAGGGAAAAAAAAAAACTACCACCACTACCAACCACGACTAACACGCCCCCCGGCCCAAACCTCAACTGCCGTGATTGTATGGGGAAACAGCCCCCCCTTACCCCCCCACCCCCCCTGGTCCACCCGCACACGCTTCTGCTTGTTGGCGTCGTCGACCCGTAATTAACCACGCTGACTTGCCAGCGAGGTTAAACAGCAACCTTGTCATTGATAAATTAAATATGTACAAAGAAAAAGAAAACCCATAGTA
>KV875229.1:3583086-3600237 GCA_001879505.1 Calonectria pseudoreteaudii
CCATCGACAGGGACCTGGACATCTGTAGGGGCCAGGGGGTGCGGTCCCAGCAGACGGACTGGGCTGGACCACTTGGAAGGGTTCCCCTTGTGACATTCCCCAGATGTGCAGAGCGGGCTGCCTCAAAATTTCATTTGCATGTTGCGATTCGAGTGCTGGGACCCGCTCCAACGCACAACTGAGGATTGGCATTGGGATCAGGGTAAGAGGGGGAAAAAAGAAACAAAAAGCCAAATGGCGATCATAGATGGTGGACAGACTAGCCCGGAGAGCTAGTCTGCGTGCGTCGTGGTCCTTCACTATCCCTCCTCACCATGCCTAATTCTTGGGACTCTCGTTTCCATTCATGTACACGACACAATAAAGTCAGTCAACACGGACGGTACCTTAGCAGTGCTTACACTTTCAGTTGTTCCGCTCCTCGCCGCCCACCAGAGGCCCCCGTCGCAGTCCCGATCCCGGTCCTCAGGGCCCTTGCTTGCCAAGTCCATCCTTGAACTACGATGCAGCGTGCTGCACGCCCCCCCGCCGTGACGCTCGACCAACTTGGACACCTAGGGGACTAGGGACTGTGGGCAGGCCCGGAGCACGCACCTCGCACTTGTTTGGTCGTTGCTCTGTTCTCCGTCGAGCCCTTCCGCCGCCATCGACGGATAGCCTCAGCCATGCCGACCCAGCGCTTGGGAACACATCCCAAAAGAGGCGCTCCATTCCCGCTGCTGACCCATCTTACTTTGGCCCAGGCCAGCGCGTGTTTCGAGCGTGGTAGTCGCCCTCCTCCCCTTTCCTTTGTCTACATGCAACCTTCCGCCCCGTTCGGCGAGCCCCTCAGCTAACTAGGGAAACCTCAAATCCCGACTGAACTTTGACACATTCATCGGTACTCCCGCCTGGAATGAAGATGCGATGGAATGAGCCTAGTCTTTCAGCCTAGACCTCCCCTCGTCACCATTGTCTTTGATTTTTTTTTTTTTTCCCCAATCCCACTCTGGTCGTCCGCGTCGGCGTATCCGGCATAGACGGCGCGGTAAGCATGCCCATCACAGCCCGGTATCAACACCGCGCTTCGTCCTGGATGCCCGCTCGCTAAATCTCTCTCTTTTTTTTTTTTTTTTTTTTTTTTTATTTTTTTTTTTCCTTTTTTTTTCTTTTTTTTTTTATCAATTTCTGAAAATTTTTTTTTTCTTTTTTTTTTTTTTTTTTTTTTTATTTTTTTTTTTCCTTTTTTTTTCTTTTTTTTTTTATCAATTTCTGAAAATTTTTTTTTTCTTTTTTTTTTTTTTTTTTTTTTTATTTTTTTTTTTCCTTTTTTTTTCTTTTTTTTTTTATCAATTTCTGAAAATTTTTTTTTTCTTTTTTTTTTTTTTTTTTTTTTTATTTTTTTTTTTCCTTTTTTTTTCTTTTTTTTTTTATCAATTTCTGAAAATTTTTTTTTTCTTTTTTTTTTTTTTTTTTTTTTTATTTTTTTTTTTCCTTTTTTTTTCTTTTTTTTTTTATCAATTTCTGAAAATTTTTTTTTTCTTTTTTTTTTTTTTTTTTTTTTGCCTTTTCACTCAATGCGCAAGAGGGGGCGTGCCATCTCTAGCCATCCAGTCATGATCAATACCGGAAAATTGCTGTGGCATGATTCTCTTTTGCTTGTTTTCTTCCACCGATCTGGCATAGCCAAACTTCAGCTGTTCCCCATTTGCTCCAATAGACTCGGCCCGGAATGATCTGCTCATGGAATACCCCAGTTCCATTACACACGCTCTCACACCCACTCCAAGATCACCCACCAGTCTCCACCTCTGTGCCAAGTGTTTCCCTCTATTTGCTTTTTTTCTTCATTTTTTTGCGCATGTAAAAAAAAAAAAAAAAAAAATCATCCAGTCCTGACTCCATTCATTGGGCTCCAATGCCCAGACAATAATAGACCCCGTCTCATCCAAGTTCTGGAACCAATGTAATGTTTGTGCAACCACATCATCCCAAATAGGTAAACGAGTCGAAACGGCTAGGTTCAGCACAAAGTAGTTCATTGACTCAGGTCCCTGAAGCCATCGCGATGGCAGCCGCCACCTTCGTATGTCATCAGTCCTTCAATGTCGCATGGATGGTCACTTATGTCTTCCAGCCTAGCCTTGGCAGTCCATCTGGCGTTGGAAGATTGTCAAGTCGAAAGCTGTCTGCCATCGCATTAGTTGATGCGCTAGTTGATCCTCTTGCATCTGACCTTTTTTAACTGCCGGCCGTGGCCACATATCCTTTTACGTGCGAAGACGGAGTACTCCACATCAAGCGCGTCTTGTAAGTACTGGAGAAGACGAGTTCTATTTGCTTCAGTCATTGTGGAGCCCAGGCATGGACTTGTTTCTGAGTCGAGCTCATCTCAAAAACTAGACGCATCGTGTCAGGTCTCCTACTGGTGCAGGTGCCTCTGATCTCTGATGCCCAGCTGGCAATTGGGAGTTAACCTGTCCAAAGCCGGGCGTTTGCACAATACCATCCACCAACAGTCGAGACACGTTTGTCTCTCTCCACCTCCCAAAAAAGAAGGCTGAGGGGGATTGGCAAGACACGGTGCACACACCCATCGCTAGCACCAGATCCCACCCACGGTGCGCCAGACGTGGCACCCGCCTTTCCACCCCCGGCCTTGGCCGCCCATAGTTGGTGCACCGGGGCGAGCAACCCGCAAGCCAGCCAGCTAGCCACTACGGCTTTCGTAACGGTCTGCCGACAAACATACGATCCTCCTGGCTCGGGTAGGTCACTGAACCACTAGATGACCACTTCTTATGATTGAAAAGGAACCCAGCGACCCTATTTTGAGTATGTAATAGGCAATCTCATTCGTCTGCAAGGCGCGTTGCTCGTATCGCTTTGACATCGTAATGCGGCTCAGTGTCGACCTGCCCGAGGTCGATGTGCTTTCTTTTGCGGGTTCTGCCATCCCAACCATTGCATCTCTCCTGAACCCCTGGGCACCTGCAATATGGATTCCGGCCTCGTTGTGCACCAACCTATCAAGCCTGGAATTACCAACGGCACAGCTGCACTCGATATTCAGTTCCACGTACCATCTGCGCCCAAAGCAATCTGGTAATCACATCTCTGATTGCCGCGCCGGGGTGTAGCAAGTCGGACTCCGCCTAGCTTTTTGAATCCAGCAAACCTTCCTGTCCCCCTTGTGGACATCGCCGTCTTTCGGTTCGCATTGGTCTGGTGCCGATGTGTGGGTACTGCACATGCATGGCCATGGACTTGGTCCAGACTCAGCTGAGGGACGTGCATGGGCCGGGGGGTGACGACCAGAAATGGCTCAGTAAACGTTGTGCAATCCCATGTCCGTGTTGCTCTTGCCTGCCTGGCTCCTGGTCACTGGCCTAGTCTGGCCTAAGAAATGGATACCAAGGTAGGGATGCTCAACGGCACTATTGACAGCGGGTGTGCGCAAGATCGTTAATGTCCGCATTCATTGTCCCAATATTCAAAGAATCGGGCGGCAACTTGACGTATGGTTTAGTTCGTCCCACAAACCGCGCTGTACTTGTCGCAGTTATCCACTTGCAGTCGTCATTGCCTGAAGACATCAAATACTGTGACCATGATTGAGGCGTCAAAGTGACCATGGGACCTGTCACGATGCGAATATGGTGGCACGATTCAGATGCAATTCCCGAACTAAAGGAACGATCAGCTTGGAAGGACAGTTGCGCGGGACTTGTCGCCCAACATTACTCCTAAAATTGGAACACGCAATCTCCCTATCATGGCTCAAGGTCTATTACGTATTTATTTGTTGACCACGAAAATGCACGCGTTATTAGCCATCATCCCTGGCTCATGACACTTGAAGACCACTTACTCACCAGACTCTCTAGCAGCAATTGAACTGAGACCTTGTCACATGGCTATGCTCGTTTAACATTCCCCCATGCAGCAAGGCCGGAAGTTATGTCTTGGCCTTAATCCTTTTTCCGTCTAGCACGGACGGGAGAGGCATTGGGTAATGGAGAGAGGTGGGCGCCAAACATGGGATACCCCGACAAGGGAATGGGCGATCGCCCATTAAAGCGCATCGGCATCGATTCAGTGATCGGAATGGGAGTAAAAAGATGATCACCGCCAAAAGGCTACCACGACACATCAAAGCTTTGGATTGTTGGTTGCCAGCTTGAATGGCGCCATGAATGGTCAGCAATGGCAATGATTAGCAACGTAATTGAATCGGGTGCATAATGGGCATGTAGCTCCACCCATCAATAGATGCTTGGCGTGATTCGATCCTCCATCTCATCTTGCTATCGGCTTGGCTGGCTGGATGCACGCGGGCCATCCCATTCAAGGCTGTTTGTCCCGTCAACTCTGTTCGACGCCACGCATCCGGCCGACTTGGAGGTTTGTGCCACCAGGTTACCTTTCCATGGCTCTGGGGTTGCGGCTGGCGCGAGGATGGAGTGCGCCATACCACGGTGGGCCGCATGCCGACGGCGATGTTTTTGGGCTTTGGACAAGACTTGCACTGTGGTTTATGGAATTCGTGGATGGGGCTGCCACCCCTTGCCATCAAATCCCACCCCACTAACAAGAGAGAAAAAAGAAAGGAAAAAAGACACCACATTCATACGTCCATCCTTCGATTAGCATTATTTCTTCCAAATGATAAGAGACCGTGAAAATTCATACCCTGAGTCGGATTTTGTCTCCATGGTTCCCCAGTCAAACAGTCCATGATGCGGCCAGGCCCTGTGATGGAGATCGTCTTGTGGAGCGACATCCCCCGCCGTCTCCATGCAAGGGCGGCAACAGGCCGTGCGATGTCGAGATAGGCCCCGGACGGCGGGAGCCGGTGATTTGGGTCCATGCTTAACGCTCAGCCAGGTTTGCGCAGCCTTGGAGATACTGCATTGCCATCGAGGCGCCGCCATGCATCAGTGCTGGTTGGCCGTCACTGTTAGCCAGTTGATGCGAGTGCTTTGTCATTCACATGCTTATTCGATGATATTGTACTGCTGTCGGAAGAGGCAAATATCGTTCTGCACAGGTGGATGCCGACGATATTGAGGGTGTGCAACATCGTCGACATCATGGCTCATCATCTCCTGGCCCAACCAGGTACCTCCGTAAACGGGGGCAGGCGGGTACCTACATGCGATTACCAAAGTCCTTTACGCGTCCGCAATGATGACTTCAGGCTTGTGATGACAATCGCGGTGAAGGTGGGACTTTCCATACATTGTGCACCACAACCAAATCACATGAAATCGACTACCTAAGGCCGGCAACCCCTGCAGGTTTGCGAAAGAAAACGCCTCGGTGTGCGTCCATCGGCCCAACACACAGACCATCTCCACACAGACTCTCAGATGGTGCATTGATCTCGACCATCCCCTGTCAAGAGGCTGCGGAATGCTGCCGCCACAGTCCAAAGCCAAGAGGCACTCGGGAACCCCTTTCTGGGGTCGGGACGCCATGGCGAAGCCGGCTAGCCGGACTCGATGCTTGACTATGGGAGCCGACCGAAATCAATAGCTTCGCTCCAGAGTTTCGCGAGGATCCTCAAAACCACCATCACCAGTCTGAGCAACAGGAATATGTCTCGCTGTCGCTCACCGATTTTTTCAGCAAGAGACGACGTGTGTTGCCTCTTCTCCCTTGTTTGGCAGCTGAGTGCCCGCTGGCCGCTCAGTCAACAATCCACCGCCCTCCATCGACGGGATGGTGCTCCATCGATACATTGCCCTGCACACCATGCAAAGCACAACCTGCTGCTTGTGCATCCAATCATTCCCACCAACCAGTACCAACGGAATTAAAGCCTCGCACACACCGGTCGATTGGCCAAGACAGCAAGTCCAGCTTCACCTCCGAGACCCCAGCTGAGAGACGGCGAGGTGGGACAACTAATGTCTCCGCTGACTTAAATCTGAATAACATACACACCACTCTCGAGATGTCTCGATGAAACAGTTGCCGCCATCTTGCGTGAGAGATACCTTCCATACAGCGCCTGATCAGCTATGGCGTAGTCGAAACGTCTCGCGTAATCCGATGACGGATTTTAAGTATCTCCCTGGGGTTACATTCTGTAACTCCTTGCGCAGGACAGCATCGATTTCTGCCCTGTCCATCAAATGTGGCGAGCTACCTTGGCCAGCCAGACAAAACGCGGTGCCATGTGCCAGAACAAGATCCCATGGCACCAGGGGCATCGCACAAGCTACTGTAGCCTCAAGCCATCCGTGTGCCAAACTAGCATAGTAGCCCAACAGGCTCAAGGTGTCTGCCGCGGGTGGACCCCTGCCCCTACCAGGAGCGGTAGGCGATAAGACTAATGGGGGAAAACGTCAAGGTTCTGCATACTCCATTCGTTCGTACATCGACCTAAGCATGGAGAGGGCGGGGATCGTGCCATAGGGCGGAGCTTGATGGGCCTTGCCCGAGGATCGAGACCATTCGACCAAGGCCATCCCAGTCAATAGCTACAGATGGATTCCTCGCATCCCGGTGGTATGGACGTGCCAGATCCAATGATCCACTTGTGAGGGTGCAGATTTCTTCATTATCCGGGTTGTCGATATTTGCATAAGTGATTCATGATGCAGTCATCCACAAACATCACTAACATAATCTCTTGAACATTCAAGTCAGCAAGCATCTCCTGTCTGTGTTTTATGGGCCACAGGTTCAACATCCTCAGACGCCCAAGTCGATAGCAAAGGTCAAAATGATATGCGGTGCTTGGGATGTTATTTCCGGGTTTAGCAGAATTTGTATGATGGTATGATCATCTCGCTCCAAGTCTCACACAAAGTCGGAACCGACCATCGCCGCCTTCATATTCTTTGACAAATTTTGGTAATTGTCTGTCACACGACCAGAATGGGGACACCGTCAAGTCTGTGATGGGGCCGTCTGTGGGAGGAGTATTTATGCAAACCAAACCCTCGGGACGGTCCAGCGCTTGTGGCTGCGCTGTTTCTCTAGCTGTCTCTCCTGCCCCTATGTGCGACACCATGACTGAACGTTAGATTTCATATACTCGGCCAACCCAATCACTCCGAGGACAGTAACAGAATTTGATATTTTCGGTTGTTACACCACAGATGCGCTTCTCTTTCCACACAAAGAAAAGAAAAAGAATAAGAAAGTTCGAGATTGGGGCGTGAATAATGCCCGCTTGCAAAATGGCAAGCGTATATGCCGATGAAATATGATGCCTCAATTCACTGACCCATCGACGGCGTGAATGGGGAAACCGTTCAGCACGTGGACCAGCGTCCTCGCTATTGAGATGTGGAAACAATAGTGAGCGCTAGCAGCGCCGCCCACGAGCCCTTGGTCGAGAAAATCAAAAAGCGGTTGGCTGATGAGGTCCCCGAGGAGAAACATGACCCATCGTATGGAGCATTGATTATTAGCCCTGCCGGATGAGGTCGGCCGCTGGGTGTGGCCTGGGCGGCCGCTAGTCCGTCGTGCGAGCTGGCAGGACGGGGCACACATCCGGCCTGCCCTCAGGCTGGTTCTGACAATGCGAAAGCGCTCCTGTCGACGCGAGTTGGATGGCGCACGATCTGCACCAAGGATCCTTGCGCCGATCGACCATGGTGGCGCCTCTCTTCTATTGACTGGGTTCCCTCCCTAGTCTAGTCGTCTCATTGAGACGTTGAATGTACCAGTACCAGCTACCATTCCCAATCACATTATTCGTATTGTTTGTTTTTCGCAATGCTATTGTCCTCTGAATTCATACAGAACTAGCGGTCGAAGAGCAAAACAAAAAGTGATTGAAAAATCGGATACCAGACACCGAGGCATTACCTGCTGGTCAAGCGTGATGTCTGAGTTGGAGCAATGCAAAATGGCCAGGAAATATCAGAATGCTGGCCCTGATTGGGCGTGAAAATTCCGGCCCCCTGTCTTTCGCTAGGTCATGGATTTTCTTTTTCTACATACTGCTGTGCGCTTTGCTCCGTGACGGGATTGCGCTCAGGGATCGGTGTTGGTTTTGGTCAAATAGCCTATCCCAAACCGTTCGATCTGGATTGTCGACATGGAGTGGAGGGCTCAACAACTCCTCACTCCATGTAGCCTTGCGGCACGGATACATAGTCACCGAACCCAGTGCTGTTCATCCTGGACGCCAACGACGCGACGCTGCCCCGGGCAGAGTGACAGCCCGCGCGCCACACGCGCCCGGAACCATAATCGCTGAATCCGCGGCGCCTGCCTCGCAAATACCGGTGCCAATCCCCTAAGCCCTAGGGGCGCAACGCCAGCAGGCATGCATCTAGGTGGGTGTGTGCCCGTGCATTTGATTGCTTCTGCCTTCCAGTCCTAGATGCGGGCCTGCTATGTGCCGTCATAGGCGGAGGGTTGAGCTCGTTGCTTTTGTGACGGGGCTATTGCAGTGAGCAACGAGAAATTGACACAGTAGCATGGTTTTGGTGTGCGTCAAGAGATTGAGTTGGGCTGAAAGATTGCATGTTGGGATGTCAGCCCTTGCTGCTGGGTGTTGTGGCTTCGACAGGCTGGGTACATGCTGGTGGTGGGTGATAGACAATTCCGATACAAAGAGGTTGGCATCCATCCCGGCGTCAGTCTGTGTGTTTTTTTTTGAGGCCAAATTGTCTCTAAATTTTGCATCATGTGTCTAGATCAAGGCCCAGAGAGTAGTTCCTCGTTGGATCATTCAAGAGATCTATCACATCATACGGTTCCGTTCCCCATAAGGCAGGTTTCCCCTCAGAGACTTCCATTTCCTCCAAGCCAAATGCTCTGCTGAAAAAGCTAGTCCTCACTTGGGTGTCGTTGCACTAATGCTGTCGGGCCCCGGCTCCTCGGGGCGTGGCTATTAATTAGCTATGGATGCGACTGTGTCAAATTGAGGCGGTTTGTCGCAGGACTTAATTGTAGGGCTTGGCAGCTGATGGGCTGGAACTGACGACCCAAGTAGTGATACGCTTTACAGAAGAGCCAGTGCGCAAGTGCCGACAGTTTGGTCCCGGATCACAGCCAAAGCCGTCAGGAGAGCATCAGGAGAGCCCATCCCTGTATTGCAGTAGACTAGCTCGCCAACCGTTGAGGGGCATCCCGGGTGAAATTGCCGGTCCTGAGATGGAATCGAGATGTTGGCCATCCCGCTACGAGGCTGACGAGGGATTGCCGTGGGGGATCATCTTGGCAAAATTACCTCGACATTTTTTATGGGCGCCTTTTACCTGTCGCCATTCGCGGAAACGTCGCGGATTGGGCCCATTTTCAAATGAGATCTGAACAGAGCCCATTTTCCCACGGTTTTAGCAACATGACCGGCATTTTAGCCCGACCTTTGACAGTGGTCATGATAGTCCGCCCACGATGATAAAGGCGTACATCAATTCGATATTGACAGAGTCTTGACTCCATCATCTAGGGAATGGAGCCACAGAAGGTGGCGCTGTACTGTACCCGATGCTCGGATCCAACAATAGCACACCCCTTCTCACAAGGAGAAAAAAAAAACATCGGACAACCTCTTTGCTTGTTGGTGAGGCTACATCGCAACAACAATGAGGATCAATCAAGTCATCCCTTGGCTACGACGTGACAGAAAAAAATGCGTCCCGGCCCGGCTCGAGGATGGAACTGCCGATCGCCTTTCCGACCCGACGGCGTAGGTTTCTTCCTCCGCCCATCACGTGGCTCGGTCCCCGCCAAACACCGAGCGATTCGGCTTCAACACTTATCTATATGAGCCGACGGGTGCATCACGTAGATCACTTAGTCAATTCCCATGAACTGGTGTTTCCAGTAAAGCTCTGAGGGCCGGCTCTTAAAAACATGGATCGTCTCCCTCAGGAAATTTACAACGAAATTGGTACTTACTTTGCAGACTCGGATGAGCATCCGAGATATGCCGTCTCGTCTCAGTTAGCCGCCCAGCGAACTAACATTGCGACAATTTCACGTCCATGGCAGCAGGCTATCGAGCGGCAGACATTCCGGAAGCTTCGTCTGAGAAGTACAGAGCTGGAATTTTTTGAAAAGACAATCACGGGCTGCCGTCGTCATTTTCTAAACGCTATCCGGTTTGTTATCATTCTACCCAGCTATCCTGATGAAGCTCGAGGCCGGTTTGAGCGCGAGGCAGACCGAGAGGTCAACAACAGGGCATTCACCAGCGCGGTGAAGAAACTGTTCCAAATCCTCAAATCATGGGACGCCGGGAGGCAAGGTTCGGATACAAGGTATTCGATCCGGCTGGACATTGACGCTGTCTATTCCACCGCAGACAACTTTGACAACGAATGCCGTGGTGCCACTCGACGCATTGAAAGGCTCGAGTCCGTCGAGGCTGGAAGTCAGGAGGAAGTTCTCTGTCGCGACTTGCAAGACCGTCGTTTCCAATATTCCTACATTGAACTGTTGGAGCCTGACGGGTTGCCCGCGGTGCCGGCCATCAGCGCTTTCAACACAATGGTCACGAAAAGGACACTTGCCCACCGCACCGCCGTGAATATCGCGGCCAAGCTACCAAACCTTCGCAGTGGGGGTTGGGTTATGGACGATTCCGAGCAGCGCTATCCGGCTATGCGTCGTGAGGGCCGGCTTCGACTAGCCGAGGTTGTCCGAAAGGCGCTACCGGCTGCCACCGAGCTGCAGACACTCCACGTCTGCATGAGCCAGGACTTGCTTTGGAACCACGCGTGGATCCCTCCGGATTTGACTACCGGAGGTGATGATGCGACTGATTCCCTTGGCTGCGCACTCCGCGAGGCCACTGGTGATCTTAGAAACCTCAGGAGCCTCGCCGTCACCGGGTGCCTGGATCAGTCACTCCTTTGGCCGAGCCCAGGGCCGAGTTTGGTAGAGCCATTCTGGCAGAGGTTGGAACGCCTTGATGTCCAGTTTACCATGACGACGCCGTCCGGAGGGTGGTACTTCCGGGCTCGTGAACCTGAGGACAATTTGAATCCGCCGGCTGCTGCCCGGCCGGCTACTCTGATGCCTCCCGGGCACGGCCACAGCGAGGCGGATGATATTGCGGCCGCGCTGCGGTACTCGGATTCTGAAAACCAGAGGCTCTCGGGTGCATCCATGTGCCTGTTCCGATGGGTTCCTGACGAGGAAACCATTGTTCCCCTCATCGAAGCCTTTGGACGAGCGTGCGCGCAGATGCCACGCTTGAAGCTTGCCTCTCTCATGACCATGATGCACGTGTCGCTGGAAGTCAGCCTGGCACGTTCCATGCCAACTCACTCGCCCTGGGGAGTTTGGTACGCTGCCCCGGGGGAGCTGTTCCCCCAGCAGTTCCTGCTTGACCCTGCATACCGAGAGGATGGAGACAAGCGGAGGGTTCTCTGGGACGTCAAGGACTGGCGCCCCAGCTCCCATCTCAGAAACGTCTTGGGAGCCATCGGACGAGGGCGGCACGGCGATGAACTTGTTGAAAAGCATGTTGACTTTTGGGGAACAGTGATGAAACCCCGCGAGCTCGCTCGGGTTAGATGTTCATACTGGTAAAGCTTTGGCGCTGAAAACAAAAACCCCCTAGTGCGGTACTGCTTGAGAGGCGACTTGAACTTGGGGGGGGTTATCTCTGCATAGAGTAAGTAAGGTATGAGTCATGAGTACAGTGCTGGCATGTGTTGCTGTGGCTTCTTTTTTTTTTTCCTTTGGGCATTGGAGTATATATATGGGACATGTAAGGGCTTCGGATAGGGAGAGAGGGCTTGGGATGGGTTTTGGGTTATGATCTCTTGTCATGATATGAAGAATCGGGCAAAGGTGTTGGAAAAGGCCGTGTAACGCAGCGAGTCCTGGATTTATGAACGAATACCACGTTGATTTGACATCCGTAAGAAGCATCTGCGGCTCCGAAAAGTCATTCATGATTGAGTTTGGTGAATGTGAGTCGGACGTGCCGACCTTGGGGACAAAGGTTTATTATAGAAAACTTTAAGACCTTTTTCTTCCACGACTTCTTGATCTAGCGAAGGTATGCTAAAAATGAGATCAAATGTGAGTAATTTGTCTTGTTGTTTGGTGTTGGTTTCTTGCTTTTTTCTCTGCGTATATTCTTTAGGGTAGTTGCACGTCTCGCAGAACATGTGTGCTGTGCTAGAATGCCACGCCGGATTGGAGTCATACGGCCTTTTTGCTTCGATCGCAGCCTGTTCGGAAGTCAATTTTCCGAGACACCACTCCCGGATCCAGCATCCAACCACTGTATATGTACACAACTCGATAGCACCTTAGACTGCACAGCAAGAGAGTCATTTTTGCGGGGAACACGCAGTTTGAAATCCTAGACTACGGTCAGGTGGACTTATGGATAACAGGAGGGCTGTTTCGGCTGCTAGAAGTAGCCTATATTCCTGGTTTCCACACCAGTGTAGCCTCTCTAGACCTCCTTATCCAATGGGGATACAATTGAAACCCTGCCACAGTGGATGTTTTGAAGGCACAGAGGTCATCTTCTCAACAAGACGCTTTTCTCCCCAGCAGGTCATTGAGTTCAACAGAACCGACCTAGAGGAGTGCTGCGAGCTAACCCCGGTATCAAAACCTCAGAACTACACAATAACAACCCAAGAGCCTAGTCCGGCAGTCGCCCCAGCAGTCAGACCAGCAGCCAGCCCAACCACAAGCCGGGCACACAGCTCAAACACTCACTAAGACTCACAACAAGAGGCTTCCCAAGCAGGCAGACCTCGCATAGCTGCTTCAAGCACGGCAGCTTTCCAATCATCAAGATCAACACAAGAAGCAGAGGCAGACCTGTGGCACCAACATCTTAGCTATACAAGACTGGAAGCCCTCGAGAAGCTAAACCAAGCAGCCACAGGGCTAATATAACCAGACCTAGCACAATGAACTGCAAAGCAGGTTTTTTAGGGAAGGCAAGGAGGGTCATATCACAAAGGCCCCCGCAGACCAAGGTAACCCGACTACTTGAAAGGGTCTTCTTTAACCTATTCAAATCGGAACCCAGTTACAACGGCAAGAACAGCACCCTTCTGATCACTGACCAAAATACCGGATACAAAATTCTCTTCTTATTACCCCGGACCACACAACCAGAGGTCTTGGAAGCCCTTAAACTGCTCACGGCCCTATTGCTGCAACAGTTCAGCTTGCAGATCAGGGTCCCACACTGCAGTCACAATACTTCCCTCGCAACAGCAATTTCCAATTGAGTCAAACCAAGAAGACTACATCCACGAGCACACGGCACCTTACAAACCTACCCAGAACGACCCTACCAACCAGTCTAGGGGGATAATAGCCTCAAAGACACAAATAATACTCCTGGCAACTAACCTTCCAACAGACCTTTAGTCAGAGGCTGAGACCACTACCATATACCTTCACGATCAGACCCTCCAGCAGGCCCTCAATTAGAACAGCCCTTTCCAGCTACTATACCAATAACTGCAAGACCACAGCAGGATACAAGCCGCTTTGAACAGCCAAACCTACCACATCTAAAGGCCTACAGCTGCTAGGCTTATTCTTTGACCATTAACACCCTCAGAGGCATAAAAAAACAGACTTTTAAGACCACAGCCAATGGCATCTAAGAGTAGCCAATCCAGCATCCCGATAGCTAGCCCAACCGCAAATCAGGCAGGCAGCCTGGGCCCCGAGACCAAGGATGAAGATGATTCCGAGGCTGAAGATGACACAACGAGGCTAAACAAGGTGAATGGAGTGATAACAAGACCTTCTAACAAACCTACTATCACCGCAGATGACAACAAGAACAACTAGAACAGCCGTAGGAGTCGGCCCGTCTTAACAAACTCTCTGCCTGCTACAGCAGCTTCCTTCGAGGCCGCGAGGGTCGGCTCCACGGGCAAAAACTACCGCCAGAGCCCCAGGCCTACCTGGATCTAGACCATCACCCCCGAGTGCAGCTGTTCAAAGAGACTGCCGAGATCAAGACAAAAAAACTATAGGGAAGCATAACATTCACTCCAATACCTCAAGACCAGCTTCAAAACCAGGCCCTGTTCGTAACTTAGGTCTTCAAATACGAATTTAACAAACAAGGGCTCCTCACAAGATACAAGGCGCGACTGTACGTAAGAGAGGACTTTCAACCCCTAAGGTACATAGAGACAGCTACAGGGCCCCTACTAGGGAAGTCATTGGGAATTCTAGCTACAATAGCTGCCCGATTTAACTTTGAGACAAGGCAGTTAGACACAGCCAGTGCCCCCACAAATTCTAAACTAGATAATGAGGTCTTCATCAATTAATTTAACAACTACCAGCACCGCAGTTAGAGCCTGTAGTTAATTAAAGCCCTACACAACAATCAAAGATCACCACGATTATAACAGACCGACATCGCACAGAGGCCTAGGCCCTATTCCGAATACCATTATGTCTTAAGGAACAACTGTATCACAGTCTTCTCATTCGTGGATAACATTATCCTACTATATCAGCCAAAAGACTGAATTACAGCTGGTCAGCTGATAAAGGCCCTGAAGACATGGTATAAGATAAAAGATCTAAGCGACCTCACGTGGTTCTTAGGGATTAGGATCCTACAGGGTCGACCGAACCACAAGCTATAGTTGTATCAAGACTAATACATAGAGGATATCACAGTAAATTGCGAGCTAAATTAAAAAAAAAAATGGCTTCTTCTAAAGGCAGCCGGCTTCCGACAATAGTCCCTCTAAAGAACGTTAATCAGGTCACGCAGGCAGAAATACGTCTCTTCCAACAGAACGTCAGCTCCACCAACTACAGAGCTGTTGTAACAAGGCCAGAGGTCTCGATCTTGGTCTCCAAGCTATCTCTCTTCCTAACCAACCCTTCAGCCCAACATGATGACCTAGCCGACCGCTTGATCATATACCTATATGATACACAACACCCTGCGGTCCAATACAGCAGCCAGCAGCCCAGGCCCTCGCAGCCTGGACTACAGATCGGTCAGTCTGGCAATCACAGCAGCAGCTCGACCTCCAAAGAGGTAACCGCCACAGCCAACACCGTTGCCCACCGGGACAAAGACCATGACTGAAGAATAGCTTCGGATACAGCCTCTACAGACAACCCTCTCACTAGGAGTTCATCAACCGGGTCAGTCATCAGCCTATTCGGTAGTCTATTAAGCTACAAAGCCGGAAAACAAACCACGATAACAACCTCATCAACAGAGGCCGAGCTATTTGCCTTTACACACACACACACACACACACATACAGCTAAGGAGGCCGGCCTTCCTAGTTGATACGTGACGGTAGTGACGTAAGTGAGGTGAGGTGGTCACATCAGGGCCCCGCGAGCCCTTCCAGCCCAGCTTCTTCATCCTTCATCACACACATCAATACACTCAATTCCCTGATATAACTATCAGTATTGCGGCCCTTCATGCATTCAAAGGCCTCCACTCGCATCATTAGCCAGCTCCTTAGAGGTCAGGTTCACGCCCACTAACAAGCCGACCAAGTTGTGGCCAACCCGGAAATTCAACAACTTCATTGAACCACTTAGCCTAACCGATATCAAGGGCCTCATCGGGTCCCTGGGCAACTAAAAACAACAGCCCTCATCAACAGCGGTACCGTCGGGCACAAAATTCGACTAGCCCTAACCGCAACAGCTTGCCCAGCCTGTTCAACCAACGCACCTTTGTTCACTTCTCAAACAACAGTTTTGTGCTCCTTCAAGTCATAGAAACTGTGGGGGGTATGTCACACTTACAGGTGGCCTCAATAGCCTCAACCGACGGCTGCAACGCAAATTGGATGTACGGAATAGCCGTCATCGGAATAAGGGGTAAAAGGAAGATCGTCACTGCCGCAGTCGCCCCCAAAACACCATACTAAATAACGCACACAGCCGAATTATCAAGCTATTGACTACAAGTCCTTCCGGTCATAGCTGATTGAGCATCGAGGCCAAGTTATGATCGTCATGTGGGTCGAATCCTACGACCCCAAGGCCGGAGGCCGCCTTCAACAGCAGCCTCCAACGACTGGCAGCAGCGGCAGCCATAAGGGTCCTATATAAATCTCTTCCATAGTTAGAAAATCAAGAGCTTCTATTTAATATCGCTTGCGTCTATTAACGCAGCTATCTAAGGGATAGCCTTCTGTCGGGATGTGTTGTCTTCCCAGCAGAACATGACCAACGATTAATCCAAACCTGAAAGAAACAAAAGACCAATCCTACAAGTAGGCTCATATCTGGTTATCTGGGCTTGGTCAAATATAATTTGGGTATCTCTGCCAACTCCCTCAAACAACCCACCACCAACTATGTACTCCGTCTGCTGTGTCAACTTCAAGCGCTTCCCCTCTTTTCAAGCTTTCTCGGCAAATATATAGTCACATGGTAGATCTGCTATTACTTCCACAGCAATTTTGCCACATGTTCCAGCAGGTCGTATTCAGCGAGGAGCTTGAGCTTCCCTTACGCCTGGTCTTCACTGCCTGAAGCAAAGCCAATAATGCCCAGCGCAATGGGGGAAAACTCGCGAGTTCTTGGCGCGGAGAAGGATTTTGAAGACACAATGTCGGAAAGAAAGAGAAAAACAGTGTTGGCTCTGAAGGGCATTAACACATGCTGCGGCGTTGTTCGTCGGTTGCATTGTCGTTGCTAGAGATGAGCCATGGTCACTTTCGCTCAGGGCTGCTCCGACACGCAAGGCGACCATTCCGCACCCGCTCACTATATCGCTGACTATTCCGGCCTGCGAGCTTTTTTATGAGTAGACGGGTGGCCTCATGCGAAGACAGGAAACCTCAACGTGTCGGGTGTTGTTTCGTGGACCAAGGCTCTTGTATGAAAGGGAAGCGATGAGGCATTGCATGCTGTCAGCATCGCTGCTTCCGAAAGTGCGGCTGCTGCTACAACCTACTGCGATGCACTAGGGCCTAGCTGAGGAGTGCGGGAACTGCAAAGCTCCCTTCCAAAAACCGAGAAATAATCGGTGCAACCCTCAGCAAGAATCGTATAGGAGCGAGGATACAACAGGAGAAGATGTCAGTGGGCAGAGGAATACACTGAAAATGAGAAAATGACACGCTGTCATACACTCAACTTTTTTTTTTTTTCAGTTTTTTTCTTTCCATTTCACAAAGAGCCAGGCCTGGACCGTCATCATTGCACCCTAGCCGTGACAAAGTCAGTTCCTTCTGTGCCATGCTGTGTGGGGGG
>KV875229.1:3600255-3629425 GCA_001879505.1 Calonectria pseudoreteaudii
TTGGGGGGGGGGGGGGGGGGGGCGCTGGATTTTTTCTTTCTTGTTGGGGATGCTGTTCAGCGGCGTACAGAACTCTCGCCAAAGGTGGAATGGAGAGGGGGGAGAGTGCGCGCTTCCCAGATAGTGAGTGAGCAGCGACGCAGCAGCGACGGCAGCAGAGAATCCACCCAACCAATTAGAAAGCTTCGTTTAGCGCCTTTCAGTCGAAACGAATCCGGGGAGTCTGGTCCAAGGTCAGGTTTGCCCCCAATAGTCAGGTCAGCTAGGCCACAGGAGGGGGGTTATGTGTATCCTCGAGCTCCAGGGGGAATAGAAAAGTCCTGACCCCTTAGGTTTTATGCTTAGTTAGAGTGTGGCTGGCGACCACTCCTGGACGGCATGAACACATCCCAGCCATGTTTCTCCATCATGCATCACCGTTCGATCACGGGACCCCAGTTATTGTTCTGTTTTTTTTTCTTTTTTCTTTCTTTTTTCTTCGTCTTTCACATATATGTTTTTAATTTTATTTATGGCAGCCAAATGAGCGCATGCATGCTACTTGCTCACTCTGCCATGTTTTGGTCATCAGCAGACTACAGGTGGTTGCTGGGCAGTCGGTCGGTCGGGCTTATTTTTTGTTCATCACCAGGATTGATTTAAGTTAGAAACATCAAGATCCCCCCCCTCTGGGAAATTTTCCACGAGGGCGCGCTGCTGGCCGAGAGCCAGTGCTATTTGGATGCGCGCTCACACACACCCCTTGAAACATCACGTCCTCAGTGGGCGGGCGTCTCCACACATGCAAGTAAATTTGGCAGCGTTCGGCACTCAACTCCGGCCCCTGTTGGACGCCCCGTGCCGTTGCCACCGTGGGGGCCGCAAAGTGATTGAACCTTCCCCTGCAGATCCCACCCCTTGCTAGCGTAGCATGGCATCCTACCTCCCGCCTGTTGCCGTTTAACGTCATAAGGAGGCTCTGGGCAGCATCCCCTCCATAGTGCCTGCCAGGACGACCAGGGCCATGGGCGAGCCCTCTTTGGATTGGCGGGCGGTCGCTAATACAGCAGGCGGCTCCGTGGTGAAACGATTCCGCCACCGTTCTTGCAAGGTACGCCGCTGGGCAATCCATCTAGGCCCATCCGGACCAGTGCGACGAGTCCTGGCGACTGGCCCCAATCTTGCGTTCGGCATCCTATTGCCGGAGATGCTGTATCGTGGGAGACAAATAAAGCAAGGTAGACTGGAATCATTTTGTAAATGGGCACCCGAATCTCAGCTTTTCCCCTTATCTGCACCAGAACCAACAGCAAGTCTCTCTCTCTCTCTCTCTCTTTCTGCGCTGCTCTTCCGTATTTTTTTTCTCCCTCCCCTCGTCTGGAGTGTAAATTGCCATTCAACAATAGCCTTCCCGCTCCTCCTGCTCCTGCTCCTCCTGCTCCTCCAACTATGGGACCTCCATTCGGCGACTTCATTACGCTGGACGGTCGGTCGAATGGTGAGGTCTTGGCCCCATGCTCATCCCCGTCTTCTTCCCAAACTGACTCTGATTTTCTTTTTGTGCCCACTACAGCTGGTCAGAATAAGGACCGAGAGATGAACAACGAACGTGTGCGATTGGGACACATACATAGTATTCCGTATGCGTCCAAGAAAGGCGGTGGGAATTCCAACTCCTCATCTGCGAAGGAGAATTCGAAGTCACCTGGAAAGGCTGTCCCTCTTCGTTGAAGCATATTGTGTACTCGACGACCGGCTGGAGCTGGATTGTTCTGCTACGCGTTGCTTGCCCCTCTCCGCTCGGGTTCCTTGCCCGCACCAAACACACCCAATACCTCTACGCTTTGATGGCAGCAAGCAGCAAGGACAACGACCAACGATACACCATTCTCTACAATACTTTTGTAGCCTTTATAATTCGCTGGGGAATAAATCCCCATTACGCCCTTGACGACTACAAGTTCTCGTTGTCGTCGGCGACGAAAAGGGGGGTTAATTCGGGTTCCCTTCTTCTTTTCGTTGCCGGCTTTTGACATTTATGGGCGTTTTCTTCTTCTTCTTTTTTGTTTTAGAAATAGACGGAGGAATTTGTTTGAGGTCAATGAAGTTCTAGTCCGTTCCTGAGAAGGGAACAGGAGCTCAACAAGGTCGGAACCTTGGAGCAGGCAGCCTAGATATATGCTTTTCCATACAATGGTACAGCGACCACAGCGGTCGCTGGAGCCTGAAGGTAAAGCAACAAGAAAACTCTTCAAACGTTATATTCCAATACAATAAAACAACACAATGGCCTACCAAGGCTTGTGTATTCAAACACACACACACACGCACACGCACGCCGTACAACTGCTGTGAAACACTGCCATCGCCATACTCACTCACATCACCAACACCATGTCAAACAAGATGCAACGAAAATAGACGGAGGAATAGAGTAGACTCATAATATTGAATCATCAAATACTAATTGATCTCAATGTCTCATCTTTGCCTCCACTGTCAACAGTGACTATGACCTAGCCTTATCCTGACATCGACCTTGATCATTGAAACCGGCGTGGACCACCGGCAGTGTTGTTCCCGCACCCACCGCCCGGCGCAGCATTGATGCAGAAATGATTTGCTTCGTCGGCGTCTTAATCCCACGTCTTAATCCCACATCGTCAATTGAGCATGGCGTGTGTCAGTCTCGGCCGGATCATTTGTCGGCATTTCTTTTTTTTTTTCTCATACGCTTGTTCAGCACGACCCACGAATGCTTCTGGAATATCGGAAGTCGCAGCCTCTCGTGCAGACAAGTCGATGGATTTGAGCCTTGGTGCTCGGGTGTTACCCAGTAGCATTAGATTCGGTTGTATAGAGGGATAGGTGGGATTGTTCGATTGGAGGAGCTGGCCCTGGCTTATGCATCCGCCACACCCTCCCCAACGGTCGACATGATAGGAATCGAATAACACATGGGGTTACATCTAGTACAAGGCGACCATGAAGTGCGAAAACACTAACCAAATCAGCTTATGGCCCGGGAACAAACATTTCAGAGGGTCATCTCAAGGTACCGTTGATGTCACCAGCGTTCTCTCCTGCAGTCAGCCCAATTCTTGATAGCCTGGTCCCTCGATCAGTATAAACGCAGACCATTCAATTGCACTTTGTTGTATCTTGTATCTTGTACTTTTGACTTAAAATCTCGCCATGATTGCTCTGACCCGGGTCAGCCGGTTCTCATTTCTCTCCTCGTTTCCCGCAGCCCGACATGTCGACTAATCTAGAGCTAACGCCAACGCCAACGCCCACTGAGCCACAGGAAAAAAGGCCTCGGGGCTATACGATGCTGGCAAAATTCATGGCCGAGGGGGAACAAGTGATTGTCAAGCAATTCAGTGTCCTAGCTGCCCGGGACCTGCTTTATCTGCAAGCCGAACTGTGTGATTTGCAGTACGACTTTGACGCCCAAGCCGCCAGGGACGCAAACGAGGACGAACCCAGGGCGAAGTATGACAGAGAGTGGTCGTACCTCGCACGCTCCGCAGAGGAGGGTGACGGTGCAAGGCAGTGGGAGTTGGCGCTCGAGATCAGAGCTAAGCTCCGAGAGTATTGTACGTTTTGTCAACCCATGAACAATGAACGCTGTGCTGGGCGCTTACACGAAATTCCGGGGGGGGTAACAGACTCGGCTGTGCAGCAATACCTCGCCATCGCATCCATCTCAAGGCCAACAAGCCAGCAGCGTGAGCTCGCGTACGCCTTCACATACAGCGAGGCACTCGGAGGCAAGCTCGATTTTCTCGGCCGCGATCTCAGCGGCTTCGACTCGTACCCGTCTGTCTACGCGGGCCCAGGCTCGTCTGATTTGATTTTTCTCGGCAACGACGGTGCTGAAGAGGATGACTTTCTCTCTAGGATCCTCATAGGTCCAGGGCTAAAAGCCTTTCATAAGATATGGAGGCGCGTCAAGGTGAGAGAGGCCCTCCTCCCCCAAGGCGGCGACGGCGGCAGCAGCCAGTGTATCCATCCAGTCGGCTAATCTTTGCACAGAAGCCGGTTTTGCGAGACGAGGAGAATCCCACCGAACAAGCGGGATATACTCAACGATACGAGTATTCGAGCAGCTACATTCGCACCACGGTGACCGTCATCGGGTCTGTGGTTTCGTCACTTGTTCCCATGGCTGCTGTCCTCACCCTCTACTTCGTCAAGAGAACCTTGGCTAGGTTGATACTGATATGTGTATTCAACCTTGCCTTCTGCGTTCTCATGTGTCTAATTACCAAGGCGAAACGGGTCGAAATATTCGCTGCGGCTGCTGCGTTAGTGCGACTTGTTGACTAATAAGCAAAAAGGATACCTGGCTAACTTTTTTCTGTAGCTTTTCAAGCGTCTTGGTAGTGTTCGTGGGTTCGGTTGGGTCGGGATCAGGGTCGGGATCGTGATTGAGGGGTTGCTGCGTTATGCTGGCCACGTGATGCTGGCTGATTGTGCAATTGATGCAAGTCAGATGGAGGTGTACGTAACAGTGATAGAGCCTTTGGGGCGTTGGTGTCACTCGGTCACTTGGAGGGGTAATCAATCTTCTTACAATATACTTGTCATTTTACTTGTCATTTCCTAGCGGCCCGTTCCCGCACTAGTAATACTTGCTTTGTTTTTTTATCGTCTTTTGCAACCATCTAGTGCTTAGGTTAGGCTGGGAGTTAAGGTTGGGATATATTCACTGTGCGACAACGAGAACCTTTCTATCTCGAATATTAAAACTACCGCCACTTGACAGTCTTGAATCCCGCCGAAAACCTGCTTTCCCTCACTACGTACCTTTAATTCAAGATACATCTCTATTTTTGAGGACATTTTTCAAACACTCTATGTTAAGTTCTTGACTGCCGTGCGTTTCATTCAAGGTTCCCGCAGGTTTTGATAGAAATGTCTGTTCTTGGCTTGTGCCGGTTCAAACACTTCCGTATTCTATAGATGTGCGAAATCTTGACATACCTGTTGTCGTAGGCAAGGAGCGGACGGCATTGTACCTAGTTCGTTGAGGTGGTTGAAGCTTCCACAAGCTTTAGTTTTATTAAATCTAGTCGTTCAACTTGCCGAGATAGCTGGTCTCCAAAACTAGCCTCTAGGACTCGACAGAGTAGTATCCTTCTACACGCGTCAACCAAGATGAGAGCAACAAGAATAATGTTTCATTCCCAAACAAGGTTAAGCATTTGTGTATCAGTGTTTTGAAGAGTTTCACACAGAGACGAAGTAAAAATGAGCCAGCAGTCATTTTTTTCATGTGATTAGGCTTGATAACTGGCCCCTGGTCTGCCGTTGCTTGACATGGGCACCGTGTTATGCAACTTCCCCTGTACCACCTCACAGTTAGGATGGCTGTCAAATTCGAACCAAAAGACCGAGCGCCGTGTAAATACCCGCACCCCTCTTTCGTAAAATATAATAGCCTCTGAGATTATAACTTCTCGCACGGCCTCGTATCCCGAATAGTAACACACCATATCCCAGTCGAGGCCGTGAAGTGCGACTTAGACGGAAGACCTTCCGAGCCCCACGGCCCGCAACATAGTCAGTGGAAACATGCCGCGGGCATTATCGGGACTAATACTATTTTCAATCACACGAGGACGCCACGCCAAAGGTTAAATCCAGGGGAGATGAAGTCCTCATGGACCCCGATGGAGGAATGGTCTTGGGGGACAGTGCGTCAGCAGCTTGGACGACGCCAGTCCCCCAAGATGCGATTGGCCCACAACGGCCAGATGACCTACTTGTTCTCTTAATTGCATGAGCGTGCTGTTGTTGTTTTCATGCACATAGTAAGATGAAGATGTCGTGTCGTAGGACAACCACCCGGAATAAGGAGGCGTGGCATTGATTCCGTCTCAGCTGCGCAGAAAACACCAGGGAAGGGCTAGCGGGTTCACTTCTGCTGCATAGTTTTTGAGGGTGGTTTGGATCAGTAGTTCCCACCCGCGCCTGGGGCAGCCAGATTTGATTTTGTGGATTTTCGAGAAGATCAGCCAGACTTTCTTTCTGAAACGACCATGGGATAAAGGAGTTGTAGCCCGAGAGCTTGGATACTGGTCTCGTCTCTTCAATATTTCCCCGCGCTGACCATCGAATCCTGTGGCAAGATTGACTTGACCTGTTTCACACACAAGTGAGTAGAAGAGAAACCCCTCTCGGTGTCCATTCTCTGTCATTCGCCGTGGCGCCTGAGGAAGACATCGCACACTTGAGACACAAGACTCGGAGCGGAAGCCACGTCAAATTGTGGGGCCGTAATCAACGGAAGGAATGCGGATAGAATCCTCAATGATAATAAGAGAAGAAGAAAAAAACAATTGCTCGCCCTCTGCGACACGAGGCTGCAATCCCACTGGCGCGGAAGAAGTGGTTGCCGCGGTGCAGGCGAGGAGAGGCATGGTGATGGGGGAGGAGTCGTCATTCGATCTCACCCTCCCCAAACATCCTTGGCGGTCCCTTCTTGAGACTTGGCGTCACTGGTGAAAAGCCAAGAGGCGAGGCGAGACAAGAATGTGACAAGCTTTTGTGGTGAAAAACGTTCGATTCCGCCGCGGCGCTGGTGTTTTTGCGCAGGTGCCAAAACAGGCGCGAGTCGGTGCTGAGTGACATGAACAGGTTCATGCGCAGCGCCGTGGCGGTCAGGTACCTCGCCCATGTACCTGTACCAGCGCCTCGAAGACTCAAGCCAAGCCGGACTGGGGCAATGCCGCAACAATCGCACCTCACAACACATAATGTGCGACAAACCAAAGGAAGCCATTTTCTCGGTTAGAAATAGAAAAAGAAAAGATGGAGGGCGGGAAAAAAAAAAGTGCGCATTATTTTCTATCAGCTGAACCACTAGTTTTATCATCTTCTATTCCGGCAACACATACAAAGAGCCGTAATGTCCCCTTCCTGCTGCTTCTGCTCCCCGCTTCCCAAGCACACACATCTCCTCTCCCATCACCAGCCAGCACCACCGTGGGCCAACATTCTTCAGAAGGAGAAAAATTAAGGAGCCGCCAAACGCGACTACGAGCTTGTAGCGCGGAACATTCCTGACTCTCCAGGGTTCATCAAGGAAACTTAACTTGTATTTTTTTTCTTCTTCTTATTTCCCTTCCTCCTAGCTACTATCTTGCTGCAGCTGTAAAGCTCCGCATTGCCACGAAATACTCTTTGGCTTTGACTCTGGCGGCGGTGCACAAGAGTGCCGTAGCGCAATACACAACCACCAACCTTTTCGGAGACACCGATTGTCAAAGCATATGACAGCAATCTTGAGCACCTGAACCAAGTTGCTTCGCTTCCCCTCTCCAAAAAAAAAAAACGAATCCGTCGAGCATACGTGGGCCACTCTCTCTTCCGTCATTCCTTTCGCTCAAAGCAGACAACATTCTCTACCAAACCAAGAAAAGAAAAAATCCCCCACGCTCCCTTCAAAATGGACATGTTCCCCCGCCACGACATGGCCGACATGGAATCCGACACGTCCAACTCGTCGTCCTCGTCCTCGCACGGCAGCAGTAGCATGATGACCATGGTCTTCCAAACTAGCCGCAACACGCCTCTCTACACGTCCTCGTGGACCCCGTCCAGCGAGGGCACCTACGCCGGCACCTGCGTCTTCCTCGTCGCCCTCGCCATCGTCGGTCGCTGCCTTCTCGCCTACAAGGCCGTCCAGGAGACCCGCTGGATCGACCAGGAAGCCAAGCGCCGCTATGTCGCTGTCAACGGGAAGGTGCCTTTTGCTGAGCAGATCTCAGTCGACCCGGGCGCCAGCCAGATGACGCTCAGCTCCAACGGCGTCGAGGAATCCGTCATGGTCGTCGAGCGCAAGCGAGGCATCGCTCGACCCTGGCGCTTCAGCGTCGACCCCGTCCGTGCGCTTCTTGACACTCTTGTTGTCGGCATCGGATATCTTCTGTAAGTATCTTGTTCTTCGTCTATCCCTCAGTGAGCTTCGAGCTAACGCGATGCAGCATGCTTGCCGTCATGACCATGAATGTCGGCTACTTCCTCTCAGTCCTAGCTGGAGTCTTCCTTGGAAGCCTTGCCGTCGGTCGATACTCGCAGTCAGTCGAGCATTAAGCTATTTAAAAAGAAAAGAAGAAGAAAAATCAGAAATCACAATAACCTCCGTCTTTTTTTTATTCAATTTCCTTTGTTCAACATAATTATTACAGTATATCAAGGCGTCACGGCGGAAACATATATACATACATGCCAGGCAGGTATCTCTGGTGTTGGAAATTTTTTTTGTCTTTAGAAAAACCGTTCCCAGAGAATGCATGGTCATTCAAAGGGACGGGCAGGATAGTGAGGATCTTGCGACAAAATGCAGGTGCAATCAATCCAATCCATCATTCAATCAATATGCAACAGCTTGACAGTCTCCAAGTATCTCGAGTACATGTACATGAGCCGGATCTAAAGCGGAGAAAAACCTTCTCAAATCTGCTCACTCAACGCCACGCCCCAGCGCTATATGGCTTAGCTCCATCTCACTGGTGCCGGGGGCCGGAGCCAATCTGTCAGAGTCAGCATTGAGAAGGAACCAAAAAAAGACGACTGCAGTGTTTTTATAGCTTCATGATATAAAAACTTAAGTCTTGTACCCTTGAGCCAGCACTGATGGTAAAACAGAGAGTAGAGATTGAGGGGGTGGGAGGTAATAACTTGTCTATGCGAAATTGGAGGGAGGAGTTTTAGCTTAGCTCAAGCAATCAAGAGGACCTCTTAGTTAACCGCAACTACCTGAAGGCGAGAGAGAGTACACCCGTAAATGCCCATATAATTCTAGGAATCCGTCATCCTGCTGCAGACTTGTACAGTCTAATCCAAAACAATCCCAATCAACCGTGACTATATCTGCGTTGGTTACAGCCTTGCTGGTCCTCAGCATGTCCAACCCACCCAACAACTCGTCTCCATCTGGGTCATCTACAGCCGACGCACAGGTAGCATCAGATAGATTCATCTTCAACATTCTCTCTCCCTCTCCCACCCCCTCCTGTCAATCCCAAACATTGATTTGCTCGATTGATTGCTGACAGCTACCACACCAAGCCCCCAAGGCTTTCCCTCAACACCACCACGGCTCTTCTCAGCCTAGGCATCACCGCCTCCCCCCCTCCCAAAGCCCGAAACATCCCATAAGCCCAAAAAAAGAAAATCCTTCTTCGCATCTCCCGAATCTCATGATATTTCTCACACAGATCTTACACCATCTCTCTCATTCTATTTTTTTCTCTCTTCTTCTTATTTCCTATTCCATCCAATGCCGTTTCTTTTTTTGTTCCCTCCCCCACCAGCCAACACCAAACAAGGAAAAGCTCTCTCCCCTTTCCCTTCCTTTCCTTTTCCTCTTTCAGTCCAAAACCACCAAACCCCTTCTGTCGAAAAAAAAAAAAAAAAATCCAACCACGTCATCAAACCCATAAAAAAATTAATCTGTTTCCCAAAATGTCACTTTTGTTTAAAAAAAGCACACACACTGGACCCCTCCTCCTCCTGCTCCTCCTGCCCTAACCCAAAAAAAAAAAAAAAGCACCCATCCCCATATAATGCACAAAAAAAGGAAAAGGCTCTTACTCAATGCCGTCTCCTTCCAATCACATCCCTCCAACATCCCAGATTTGGCAAAAACACAAGACAGCGTCATCCGCCACCCGCGATTGTCCCCCCTTCCCCACGAAAAAAAAAAATTAAAAAAAGAAAAAGCGCTCAAGCCCCTCGGCCTTTCCCCTTTTCTACGAACCAAGCCCCAGGATCATGATGCATTGACAGCTTTGAGCTCATTGCCTCATTTGGAAAGCAGCTACACCGGCAAAATGTTCTAGGCAATAACAGCTCTATTTCCTTGTCAAGGCTCTGCCAAAAATCAAAATACCACATCAGCCATGTCACCGCAACTAGCTGCGCGCAAAATTATTACAAGGAGCGCAGATGGCTTATTGCTTCTTCAATCAAGGAAATTTCTATCAAAGCAAAGTTGTTATGTTATCATACACGATTTCCATCCTCCTCTTCTCATCCTCTACCGTGCAACGACATTACAAAGACTCAGCAGCGCCTACACTGCTTGTGGTTCTCAACCTGAGGTCGAGCCCTTTAAGGTAAATGGCCTAGGAATGGTCGTGTACAAGAAGGCAAGCCGCGTGTCAAATCCTGTGGGAGAAGGGGTTCAAAGAAAAAGTCCGTTGTCTCTTGGCCCATGATAGATTCGTAAAATCCACTTCCAAGTTTCCGTCCGTAAAAACATTCATGCCCTCATTTGCCTCCATTTCCACCCAACAAACCCCCTAGCTAAATTTGTGACCCAGACACATCCTCCCGACGTCACCCTCACCAAGGGCAACCCTGTCCAGGCCCAACTACGGCCTTGCGTGAATGCTTCAGTATGAGAATACACTTTGCCAACGGCCTCAAATGCGAGAAGAGAAAAGACCGCAACACGCAAGGCCTATCCTGGCTACTTGAGCCGCCAAGTGTCATACCCGCATGAACCCGAGACATCGACTCCCCCAAATCGGTCTAGAGTGCATCGTGCAGTGAACAGACAAAAAAAAATGCAGGTGATGCTGCCTGGCATTGTGGATTGCCTGAGCCAATATTATAGGACCTCTTAGGCCTTCCGCTTGACCTCGAAGCTTCGTGGCCACAGTGGAGAAAAATAAAGAGAAAAGAAAATCAAAGGAAAATGCAGGTGGCAAGTCAACACCAAATCAACGCCTAATCACCAGGACCTCGCAAATTATATCGATGTCCATTTGGGACGCGCAAGGTCGAGAGGCGGCGTCTCAGCAGAGCATTGAGAGCCGGGTATCAGAGACCAAAGGGGTTTTCTTTTGGTGCGTGCGTAGTTCACGACTGGTGGTGGTTGCTGGGAGGCATACCAGGCTGGGGGGGCATACCCGAGCCGTAGCCCTGATTCCTTTGCTGCACGTAGCTCTGGTATGCAAGAGCCTGCTGAGGGTCCATGGGCATGTTGGGCATGTAGTTACCGGGCATGTGTGGTTGCTGAGGCATACCCGGTCGGCTGCCCTGAGGGGGAAGGTGCTGGTTGGCAGGCTCCTCGGGAGAATCTACCTGGTCGCCGCCGTCGACACCGTTCTCGTTGCCGGGGGTGGGTTCTGGAGCGTTCAGGCAGGCCTAGAGTGAGAAAACGCGACAAGTCAGCTTTGCGTGCACGGAAGAAGTGGTAACGCGGGGAGTGAGCGATGCGACAGGCCGTCGCGATGCTGCAAGGGCGCAATCGCCAATCTTGGTGGAAGGATGCATACCTGGATGAGGTTCTTGCCCTCAGCCTTCGTAACAAGCGGCTGGAGCTTAGGAGTGGTGAAGGTGTAGACCAGACCGGTCTCAGACACGACCAAGAGCAGGACCTGGGTGCCAGTGAGGACAGAGAGTTCGTATGCCTGTGTCAATGGGAAGAATCGTCAGCGCTGGAACTGGAGATGGGAATTGTCATGAACCGGTCAGCTGCGCACACGACGCAGCTGCGTCTGACGCGACACGGGAGGTGCACAAGCTCGTCAGGCGCGCAGCAGCGGATGGCAGAGGCGAAGGTGAAGTGGTGATCGATTGTTTGGGGGTTACCGCGAAGAGTGCTGTTTTTTTTTTTTGCTCTCGCTCTTGGGGGGGAATTATTCAACGAACCTTCTTCATGATACCAGCCTTGCGCTTGGAGAAGGTGATGTGTCGACGAGACTTGTCGCTGATGAACTTAATCTCAATCTTGCGACGCTCGCGGCTGCCCTTCTCATCATCGTCGTCGTCCTCATCAGCGGCGGACGGGCGCTGGCGTTTCACGCCGCGGGACTCCTGGGGGGCGCTGCCATTGCCGACTGCGTGAGAGTCGTCAAGCTCAGTGGGCGAGGTCTGGTCGTGCTGATCGGTAATGTCTGCCATTGCGAAAGTTGATTTTTGGATTCAAAACGTCTTGTATCACAATGACCAAAGGACGAAAAAAAGTGGTGGAGATACTGCTTTGAGCGTGGTGCCGATGGATCTATACTGGATCTGGAGTGGGAGCGGAGAGAGAGAGGGAGCTGTGGTGCGCTGCCTTTCTTGTCGCAGAAACCTGGTTGGGCGCGCTTTTGCTGGATTGAGTCTGGTCTGGGTGCGGGCGTGGGTGGCGCGGCGGAAAGAAGCGAGGCAAGGCGAGGCAAGGCAAGGCAGAGGGCAGGCGAGGCGAGGGAATCGGCTTAAGCTGGATGCTCTTATTGCTCTGGCGCGACAATGAGAGCCTGTGGCATGCGGGTGCAATTAAGGGGGCGCTTGTCCGGAAACGGGGGAGGGGGGGTGATGGGGGGTTAATGGGGGTTGACGGGGGCCTAAAGGGTGCGAGGGCGAGCGAGGAGGAGGGAGGAGGGAACGTGGAGCGGAGGGGCCCTCTTTTTTTTTTTCTCTCTCTCGCTGGGGTGGACTTGCTGGGGTGTGCCTGCTAGGCCTGCTGAGGGCAGCACGGTGGCGGGGGAGCCCTGGTCGCTTGTGCGGGCGGGTGGAATGGATGGGAGGGATGGGAGGTGCTGCGCTGCCCAACCACAGGCCGCGTCTCGTCTGTCTGTTGCTGAGTTAGGGAGTCAGCGGTCCTGTGCGATTGCTGGTGCGACCGGGATAGCGCGTGGTGGTGTGGGTACGTGAATGTGTCAATGTGTGGGTAAGCGTGCGAATCTGGCCTGGTCTGTTCGAGGCTATCAGGTACCACCACCCGTCGTTGATGTAATTTCGACGGGCTGAAGAACCACGGTATGTTTATCGGCCCAGGCGAGACAGGGAATCAAGAGGACGCAAGACTTTTTTTTTTTCTTGTCTGGGGTGGCGACGACGATTTGTGTTTTAGTTTGGGTGTAGAATAATGGGGTAGCGAACAGGTTGGGCTGAGCCGTTGCTGGTGACAAGTACTGGGGGTGGGCGGCCGGGGTTAAGAACGAGACGACGAGGGGAATTGAACGGTCATGACTGACTGACGGACTGACACTGCAACGCACATCAACTGATTGGCATGGCCAGCACCCTTGATACGCACACGGCACAGGCTGAAGCACAAGACGCAGCAGGATGGCTTTTTTTTCCTTTCTCTCTCGCCCCTTTACCCTCTTTCAACGAACGGGCGAGCGCAATATCAAGAAACGGGGACAAAGGCTGAGATGGAGCCTCTCTATAGTTGGTGCGGTACCCGGGCCACTGCGGCACGCAATGCGAAAGCGAGAGAGAGCGAAAGAGAGAGAGAGTTCAAAGGAATGAATCGTCTTTGTTGGCTCATACATGGATGGATGCAAGCGCACCGCACCGCACCGCACTGCACACAGATCTGGTCTTACGTCTGTAGTGTCTTGTGTCAATGCCGCCTTGTCTCTCCCACACCGTCGGCTTGTCGCTCCCCCGGACTTCTTGCTTTTCAGATTTTCCTCTTCGAGGAGTATTGAGTCCCGACGGTTGGTTGTCAGATCTTGGCCGCTGTCAGGGTCCTGTCCTTGGGCCCAACGGGAGCGGGAATGGGGAAAGACAGGTCGTGGCCAAGCTGGATGAAAAGAGCATAGTGAGGTGGTAGCCCGTCGCACACGGACTCTCCAGCGGACATGGCCCTGTGCTAAGAGTCCAAACGTCTGCCTTCGAAAGCGGGGAGCAAGACAACCTTGAACGCGGCCAGCTACGGGGGGTATCCGCAACCCTGTTCTGTTCTGTTCCGTTTGCGCACAGGTTCAGGACTTGGCTTGTTAGCTTGGGATGACTGAGCCCACCGAGCCCGGCGAACCCAGCCCGCAAAAACACAACCTGCCTGGTCCATGCCAATGCAGTGCGAAGTACGGTACGGAGGACCATTTCAAAAGTCTTGTCCCGCCAAGACGCTAGCGTAAGCCACAAACAAGGAAAAAGCAAGCAGGGAGTCCCCCTACTAAAATTTCTATATATTACTCTCCTTATGATTTTTTTTTATTTGGTTCACTGTAAAATGAGGTCTAAAGATAATATTATAACCCGGGCTCTTATAATTGCCCTGAAGAGCTCTCAAGGTAGAAAAATAATATCTAAGGTCTCTGAAATAATAAGTATTTTAATTTACTAAATTAATTGTATTTATACTTATGTAATTAAGTATAGTTTTAATTTAAATTAATAATCTCTTATTTTTTATAATATCTTTCTTATTAATAAAAAGTACTCTAAGTATCTTAAAAAATAATTAAAAGAAATCTAAGTAAATATTTTCTTTAAAATATATTTAGATTATTTTAATAGAAAAAAAACTTATATTAATATTACTAATAAATTTAGTAATAAGAGATTTAAGATCTTTATTATTATAATTTAATATATCTTAAAGAAAATAGGGTTTAGAAAAATAAAACTAACAAAGAAGCTTAAGTTAATAAAGAAAATAAGAAAAGTAAGACTTACTTAGTATAAAAAATATAAGTACTAGACCCTAGAAGACTAAAAGAATATTATTTAATTTAATAAAACCTTTATTATTTTACTTTATTACTATAGAAGTTATTATATATAGAGAAAGAAAGATAAGAGATTTATTTAAAGTTATATTTATAAGAGATAGAAAAGTATATCTAAGTTTATATTTTAAGTTACTTTTTCCTATAATAAAAAGAGCCCTTATTACTATTAGTCTTTAGAGACTACTAATAAGAAAAAAACTACTAAAATAATAATTAAAAAGATAAATAAAGAACTTAAGCTTATTATAAAAAAAGAGTAAGAGATTTTAAATAGTATAAAGTACTTTTACTTTTATTAACTCCCTAGCTAAAAGTTAATTTAGAAATAGAATATAAATATTAATAAACTTATATATAGTATAAAAAGTAATATTAATTAATATTATTATTAGATTATAATTCTAATCCTAAAGATATTTCTTTTTACTTATAAATACTTTTAAAATTAATTAAATACTATTATTTAAAAAGATAAAGTACTAATATATAACTATTATATTCAATAATAATATTATAATATAAATTATATCTAGTAACTTCTTTAGTACCCAAATTTACTAGATTTTAATACTATTAAACTAACTTAATTATAGATAAAGAAAAGAACTATAAAAAAGAATATTCTAAAAAATAAAAATAATATTATTTATACTTAGGACTAGACTTAGGGTAAGCTACTTTAAGAGTAAATTTAAGCTTAGATTAAATATATTCTTATTCATATTAAGAAAATTATCAAATTAGAAAGCAAAAATAAGTATCAGGAAGGACATAATCCCGGACATAAAGGAGGGGACACAGAGGGAGGTACATAGAGAATTTCCCCATATAAATATAGTAGCATATTGCTTTTTCCCCCTCGAGGTGCGTCAGTAGCGCGGGACAAGACTTTTGAAATGGTCCTCCGTACCATGAGCCCATCCCACAGCCATGGAACCAGACCTCCTGTTGGCTTGTCATCCAACGACCCGTTTGTCCCTACCTTCTCCTCTTTCATCCTCCCTCGACATCTGCGCAAATGCCACCGTCGCCCAACCAGCCTTACAGGAGTGTCCCATCCATCCCACCATCCATCCACCAAGAGTGCACGGGAGAGGCCACTCACTTCATTTGTGATGACCAACCGGGCCTGCTGGCGTCAACTACAATCCCCACCACCATGTGCTCGCCTGTGCCCTGTTCCTCGAGCCTAGTCAAAGTCCTGGTTGTTTGCAGGGCACCTCTTCCCCCAGCCTCTCATCGCCATCGCCTGCAAGGGTGGCCGCCCTGAACCTGGACGTCCTTTTTTTTTTTTCTCACCCTGTAGCATTTGTCACTGGCAACCATGTGCTTTTGAAATCCGTTCACACGGAGCCGATCGATGGAGCACTGCAATGGCTCAGGTCATCAAAAGTTGCAGCGGCGATCCACCATATCTCATCAAACAAGTCTCCTCTTCTGTCTCCCATCTTCTATCCCCACCTGCAGCCCATCTTTAGTGACACACAACTGCTCTCCCTAGGGGGGGCTTGCTGGATGGGTAATCCTGTCATCCAAAGCATCTAGCTGCTGGATTGGCCTGGGCCGGCCTCGTTGTGAGCCGTTGCTTGAGTGGGTCGGTTCTGTGCCGCATGCAGGCCGCCGCGTGACGAACCATACATACCCTATCTCGTCCTTCCACAGAATTCCCATACTGGGATGCTAGGTTTGCGCCATATGGTTCAAAGTCTCATGGAGAATTTGCGACTGGACCATGCGACTCCAGCTGGAGAACCCATTAGTATCCAACCTACACAGAACCAGCACCAAATGGTCAAAACTCAACGTGTTTAGGTCAAGTTTACCTGCCGAGCTCGGGCCGTAGGGCGTAGCCAGCCCCAGTACGCCTACCAATTTGAAGCTCCCCTGCTGGGCCCGTTAGCAATCAAATCTTAGCTAGCGTAGATCTGTCGCACAATTTATTTTATTATGTTTTTTTTATTTTTATTTTTTTATCCCTCCTCCCTCACCGGCTGGCCATAGCGACAGGGACCGGTTAAACTGAACACGAAAATACCAAGCCCCAGGCATTTTAGCACATGGTGTGCGTGCCCCGTTGCGTGTGTCTGCGCCGAATGGGCATCTTGACGGCCTGGACCCGTGCGTCGCATCATTTTGTTTGGGCAAGTGGGGGACTCCTTCTCGGCGCAGAAGAGAGCGAATCGTGACAGCAATGGCTGATTGCCATTGAGAAGCGCGCCAGCGATCCCTGCTTGTGCGACATACTGCCTGTACGAGACATGGACGTTGGGCGGCTGGCGGTCGGGGCGGGTCTGTTGGGTGTGGTTCATTTGGTTGCAATAGTACTGCCGGTGTGTGCTTGTCTGCCCGATTGCCCGCTTTCATCACATTTCGCTCATCGCGTCTTTCAGTATTTCTTTGCAGTCCATGGTGGAGCTCATGCTTGTTAACCCTAGAACGGCGCGTTCGCGGCGAGGGGCCAATCGAGACCGCAACCAGCCAGGGGGGCTTGAAAGCCAGAGCAAGCACCCAGAGGTCCATGTTTGCTGTATCCGTGACCGTGATGATAATAATACTATAGCCACCAACCATGTAGGCTTCGGGGGGAGAGGCGGGCCTAGTTTCCTCGGTTCCCTCAGCCGACCACTTGGGTTACACTGATCGAGAGACCCTTGCGAAAGTAGCTGCTGCCCTGAGCGGCGACGTGCAATATACCGCAAAGTCGCGTCGCTGGTGATTGGCGGAAGCCAGTCGACGCGCACCGTCAATCTGGAGTTGACGATTTCAATTACACGGAGCGGCGAGTACCATGGGCATGCTCAAGCGCGAAACCATGGTCATCGCGGTGGGGCCGGGGGCCAATGGACCTTCAAGCCGGAGACACACCGTCATGTCATCCCATCCTCCTCTGAAGCAGCATGTCGGCAAACCCTGCGTCCTGCTGCATCGATAACTAGTCGAACGAAAAGAGGCGGGGATCCTGACGCGCTGTGTCCGTGGATGGCGGACTTGGTGGCCTCGGCTCCGTCGGAGGGGTGGCGGGAAGGTCCAGGGTCGTTGTCTGTGATGAAGGGGCAACTTTAGGGCGGAAATGTCCAGTAAGTGCGAGCGAGTTGACATGATCGGATAGCGTAAGTCGAAATTTGCGTCGAGCCCCCGGGGCCGGCCGCGAGACGCCCAGTGCTAGCTGCAGCTTGTTCTAGGCACAGCGAGGGGGGGGAAATACACCCCGAGCAATTTCTACATGGTATCACAATTATACTATTCCCAGATCTAAGGTTAGATGTCATCCAGGTTCATCTTGCAGTCGAGGCTGAAGGAACAGACAGAAGGAGAAAGGCTTGATTCCGCAGGGGGAATGGTGCCAGGCAAGACTCGCGAATGAAGAGGGACCAGATGCCTCAGATGGGACTGGCAGACCGTGCTCAACTCCAACATGGTAACTTGGCGCTCGGCCCGGAGATGCTTGCACGCGCCGAAGCGGGGAAATTGAACCAGGCCCAAGCCGGCATCGTTCTCTCTCTCTCTCTCTTGTCGACAGCAGTGGATCAGGGGAGCGGACGGGCGATAAACAAGGCTCAAGACTGCAGACTGCAGTCTGCAGTCCCCAGTTCCCAGTCTCTCGGCCAAGACAAAGGATCGATGGTGCAAGGGATCCCCGTCGCAACCACGTTAGCCTAAACAGGCAGCTGTCCAGATGCGCAACACAGTGTCAGCGAACGGGTAGGTAATGGCGGGCGAGGATCACTACTACAGAAACATGGTTTCTTTTGCGGAGAAGGGCTGCGAAGGTCGATTCACAGTGCTGGATTGGGTGGCGGGGGCCGGGGAAAGGCCGGGAGGCCAGCAAACGAAGAGGGGGGCGAGCGAGTGGTGACCATGCTGCATCTGCCTGAGCTCACAGCGCGAAGTGATGAAAACTGCCGCGAGTCGTCGCCTGGCAGCACAGTACTCGTACATGACGGAGTACGTAGTCCGGCGCAGACAATGTAATCATGGAACACCTCGGAAACAGTGCAAATGAGACTAGCGTGGCTTGGCGGTTGCGTGCATGCCAGCGCCCGTGGTGGTGGTCCGTGATGGCGGACTGTAGTTTGTGATGGTGGGTGTCCGGGGCTGCGATATATGCAATACGATGGGGTGTGACTGCGGGTCCAGACGAACCCCGCTACAGGCATGACCGGTGTGGGGATTGCGCTTGGACAGCTGAGTGGTGACTGGTTGATCGAGGAGCTGAACCTCGGAGAAAGGAAAGCGATCAGGTGCCCTGTTGCGCACCTTGCGCCTTGCTTGCGTACCTAGTTGGCCGAGACTACAAGTGCTGGTGCCATGGACGATGGAGCATGGAGCATGAAGCGTGGAGCGTGCAGCATGGAGCGTGCAGGCAGCGTCGAGCATGGAGCATGGGATGGAGCATGGCGAAGCAGGAGGCAGGCACAGGCAAGACAGGCTGAGAAGGTGCCAATAGAGGTCGCGACGCCCGCAGGCAGAGGGGCCCTTTGTCAATGCCAGAGTGGACGGGAGGGGGTGGTTTGGGGGCGCACAACAGTTGAGGCTTGTCCCCCTCCCCTCCTATCCGTCGTCGACCTGCGCCAAAGCCACGGCAGAGCGACAGAACCGAGATACCCTTTGTCCAAATGGCGTGCCACACGCTCAAGCTTACTGCATGCATGCAGACCCGAACAAGTTGCCACAGCAGAATGCCCCGAGGGCAGTAATGCGTGAAGCCCGTTCAGTGACGTCCGGGTGCAGCAGCATCAGCGTGGTCCATGGGACCCGCGGGAAGAGCCGTCCTCTCCAGAGGTCGACAATTACGATTCGCCGCGAACTGCCGTCTTGTTTGTCAGGTTCGGCGACACCGGACGTGTTGGAGGGGGCTTGTGTCTCAAATCCCGAGTCGATGCAGCATCTGTCGTTTGCGGTGTACGAAGGCGTTCATCCATTGTGCAGGCTGCATCTACCCTCTCAATCTGACACTCAGCGTGCGGGCAAACAGCGGGGTGCGTCTCAAGACGCGATGAAGATGCCCTCGTCCGATGTGCTGTCCCTCCCCCCCTTCCCCCCTTCGGCCGCAGCCAGATTGTTGATTAAAAATGCGATACCCGAGATCTGTGTTAGAGATTTGTCCTACGATGCGGAAAGCCCTATCCACCAGGGCAACATGACCTCATTGGGGCGCACACCAAGGCGCGCGCCTCGTTGACGCCGATCTGAACCACCTGACAGCCCAAAATGCCGCCCACCTCGTCAGAATCGCCCTGTTGTCGCATCCTTCAGCTGGTTTAAGCTCCGTAGACGTGATCCTCTGTCAGGATGCTCGATGTGTGATTGACGTCGCAAACGAGGTCCGAGCCGGCCGAGAACAGACATTTCCAACACCATGGCCCAAAGAGGCATCCATTCCCATGACCACAGCCACGAACACGACGATTAAGCTTGTCTGACCAGGCAAAAACCGGGGTCTGCACCCACCGCCGCACGACAGTGGGAGCCACGGACCCAGGCCCCGACAGTCCCCTATTCCGCTTCGTGTCTAGCCCGACGGCGCTGCACCTGTCAAAAATACGCCCATAGTTCTCTTCGGCTCCGAGGCCCTGAGTCGAGCTGTGGTTCCTCAGCCCTGTGCCGTTCGTGTCCATGCCGTGTTGAAGCCCTGAACGACAGCGCCGGCGCGCCTGCCTCCCTGCTCAAGGACGAAGGCGAGATGGCAAGCCAGCCCAGATCAGGCCACTCCAAGGCCGGCGAGACGCCCAGGTGGACCGCGCAGCGAAGCAAAAAAAGCATCAGAAGCTGGCTGGTCCAGCGGTTCCCTTAGTCCCGGCGGCTCTGCAACAGCGTCCCTCGCGTGCAATTGGCCCGCCGCCGCCTCCTGCCCCAGGGGGTCCCACCGGGAACCCTCCAGTCACCGCAGCGCCCTCCAGTCTCCATGTCCCAAAGAGGAGCTTTCGCCATAATCTAGCGCTTTTCATTGGTTGCCACCTTACTCCGGGCCTGTTCTTGACGGCGGCTTTGTGACAAACTCCACCGCCTGAAACGGCTTCGGTTGGGATCATCAGCTGTTGTCGGCAAGTTGGCAGTCTGATTTCAGTTTCACGTCTCGTCGTTGACGTCGTAGAGACCGTTTCCTTTCTTCTCTCACCTTTCCTGTATCGCCTTGACTGTGAATTCGTGTCCGCCTTGTGTCTCTTCCATTCTTTCCTCCTCGTACAGGTTACGAGCCATCTTCCATCCACACACTCTTTTTGCCAGGTTTCCTTGGCGCTTCTCGATTCCCATTCCCATTTTCTCGTCATAAATCTGTCTCTGGAGACATTATAGGGATCATTTTGGTGGGTTGAGATTGCAGCATCATTGATACCGAATCCATTCCTTCCTTTAAGCCTCTTGACGAGGCCTGGCTAGTCCATTCATTGTCAACAACCAAGCACTCGACGCCGGTCGTCCTTGAAAATTGCCATTTCTCGAACAGAATCGAAATATATATATATATATACTTGTTTTTTTTTTCGCCATTCCATTCTAAATCGCGATAGAAAACGAAAGGAATCCACCAGGAACATAGTCGGGAAACTCGCAACTTGTCCGCCACCATGTCTAACAAAGTCTTTCTCGTGACCTTGTGCGCGGACATACTGTTCCTTGCCTCTGGTTTGATGGAGCTCATCTTCTCGCTCGTGGTCCGCAGCCAAATGAACGACATAGCCACGAGCGGCGAGCAGGCCACGCGCAACCTGCTCTACCAGCGGTTCCCGCTCACCGCGGGCATCGTCAACGCCAGCTTCATCCTCCTCACGTTCGTCGCCACGCTCCCGGGTCTCTTCATGCCGACTCGCGGCATTCTCAAGGTCGGCGGTTACATGGTAACCTTTTGCGCAATCTTCACCCTGTGCGTCGGTGTCTTCCTCTGGGTCATGACGCTGCGCACCCGCGGAGACTTTCTCAGCGTCTACATTGCTCAAGATCCTGAGGTGCAGAGCCTGATTCAGACTTCGGTACGTTATGTTCTCTCTCTCTCTCTCTCTATCCCATGTATTCGTCGAACAACAAGCAATGAAAAACACCAGTCTCTTGAGGAATACTACTAACCAACCCGCTTCGTTCTGCAGTTTGGATGCTGCGGGTACCTCAACAGCACTGTGCCGGCTTTCGTCACCGACACAACCTGCCCGAGCCCTGCTGCCGCCGCTCTCCTCCGCGGCTGTGCGACGTCCATCTCGAGCTTTGCCAACATTTTGATTGACGGCATTTTCACCGTCGTCTTTGCCATTGTCGGTAAGTCTGGGTTCCGTTCAGAAAGCAACCTCAGGAATTCAATCCATTCTAACCCCTCCCGTCCTCCTCCCCCAGGCATCCACGCTTTGTTCATCCTCTGTATCGCCTGTCTGCTAAAGGAGCGCAAGGAACGTGAGCGATACCGCCACATTGACGAAAAGAGCGGCTACCGTTCTTTTTAAAGAGAGAAAAAAAAAGCAAGGAACTTTTTTTTCTCTCTCTTTTAACCCCCTTTCGATAAATCCGCGATGGTTTTGCCATTGATTGGCAAACCAAGGTCTCTCATCTTCATTCGCTTCTATTCCATACCCACCCCTTATGCGTGTTTTCGTCGCTCAGTCGCGCTCGTTGTACTTAACACGGATGACTTTTTTTATACACCTACTATTACACCGGAGATGTAAACCCAGCTGTCTTGGAAAATTGATAGAAAGGCGAAGAAGAATGAGGGGGGGTTTTCTGAGCACCAGTAAAGGACCATGTCTTACGTGGGTAGGTTCTATACAATAGCGATGTTGCCACTTAATAATCTAAGATGTTTGATACTATTCAAATTGAACAAAGGATGTCATCGTGAAATTTTCATGAAGTCATGTACATGTATTTTTTTTCTCCCAACATCATACGCTTCCAACTGTCGTCACTCCCAAGTTTCGGCTGGAGCTTCGCGACGTTTCCACTTCTTCCAGCTCCAGCTTCGGTCCCTCCGCCATAATTCTCTCACGGTGCCATGGCCCGACAAACATGCCCTGAGGGTCCGATTCGTCCCGAATCTTGCGGAAGGACTCAAGGTCCTCGCCGTAGAAGGCCTCAATATCGGAGCGGTACGTGTCAAAGTTCTTGGCCCAGTGCGGCCGGCCCCCCAGGTCCTTCATCAGCCACTCGAACGCCTGGTAGTAGCGCTCCCGGCACGGCGGGTCAGTCCAGTAGGGGCGATAGAGGGTTGCGTTGAGATACAGGGTCGGGCCATCCTTGGCAGTGGGGTCAAGGAAAGGGCGAGGGTTGGAGGTGAGCGTGGTGTCACTGACGCGGACCTCTACAGGAGCGTGGACGTAGAGGCCGTCAGCGGAGAAGGGGATGTTGTGAGGGACATAGTCAGGGTCTTCAGGGGTAAGGTGGTTGAGCCACGAGCTGAGGCGCCTCAGGGCCTCGGGGCCTTTGTGCAGAGGGATAGCCCATTCGTTGACAAACTGCGAGTAGAGGCAGTTCATCAGGAGGGCCTTGCGGCTAGGCTGGATTGCCCCGGTCTTGGACCCGTTGGGGAAACCGTACTGCATGCCGAAGACGAACCATTCTATCCACGGCAGGATGCGAGGAGCCCACTGGGACAGGTACAGGAGATTGTGGTAGACGTAGTATCCCAGGGAGCCGTCGTAGTAGCTTACCGGGGGGTCATATTCCTTTTCTGTCGTCTTTTCCGCCTGCCACACCACGGCACGCCTCGTGTAAGGGAACCACCAGACCCTCACGAATTCGGTTCGAGTCCACAGGTCCTCTGACCAGGAGTTAAACACCTTCAGGTCTGTGTCGATGGTCTGCTCCCACTTGAGAGTGAAGGCAGGCACGGCGCGGAAGGTCACTTCAGTGACAACGCCCAATGCGCCAAGCGACAGCAGCGCAGCCCGGAAGAGCTCCTGGTTCGTCTCGGGGGAGCATGCTACGGTGCTGCCGTCGGCGAGTGTGACCTTGAGTGCCAGAATGTCCTCAGACATGAGCCCGTGCCGGAGGCTGCTGCCGTGGGTGCCCGTGGAGACGGCGCCGGTGATGGACTGCTGATTGATACTTCCGAGGTTGGGCATGGCCAACCCGCGCTTCTCAAGCTCCTCGCACAGGGCATACAGACGGATTCCGCTCTGCATGACAACAACGCCGCTCGCTTCGTCAACGGAGAGGATCTTGTTAAAGTTATCGAGGTTGAGGAGCCAGCTCGAGGTGCAGGTGATGTTGGAGGGCGAGTGGCCGCAACCCGTCGTCACGAGACGGCGGCGGCACGCACGGGCGAGGTTGATGACCTTTTCGACTTCGGCCAGCGACTCGGGCTGAATGTAGAGCTCGGGGAGGGACGAGAAGGTACGCGCCCAGGTGTAGTGGACATGGCCGGGCCTGGCGCGAAAAGCGACGCCATCATCGAGCTTTGCGAGCTCGGCGGCGACGAGGGGATCCATGACTCCTGCGCAAAAGACAAGGCGCGCACTGAGACAGGAGGTGGGCTGGACTTTGAAAGTCCTAGGAGGAGAAGCGAAGCTTGAATAATGCGAGGAGAAAAAGAAGGATGCGAGATGGAAAGAGGAGCTGGACAAAAGAAGCGCAGCCCTCTGCCCTCGACCAGTGCCGAAGCGGGCGTTAGTCGCGGGTCTGCGGCGCAAGTGGGGACGACTCGGGAATCGTAAGTTTATCAGGACCAGCTCCGAAGCCGGTGCGACAGTTGAGGAAGGTACTGCGTTTTATGGCATGCCATTGGGTCGAGCGGAAGGGTGCAAGAGCGAGTTGTGGCAGAGTCTCTGTTGGCTACGTTGAGGGCGCTGTCATGGCAATGCTCGGAAAGCGTCGGAGGGAGGGGGAGGGGGAGGGGCTAACGCGAAGGGTTGCCATGATGAAAGGAGGGGAACGTTCCAATTGAGACGGAGCAGAGCGCATGGACAGCCGGAGGTTTTGAGGAGGCAGTCAATAGCAAACTAAAAATCAATAGCTGGAAAGCAAAAACGCTCATGGATGCACCATTCACAGATTGCGACTCGGTCATCTCAGGGTCTGAGCAAGATCGGGATATGCGTCAGTAAACTGCATGCAGCCAACGGGTGTCGCAGCCTACGCATGAGCTGATTGGCAGCACATGGGGGCCAGCCAGAAAATGCCGATCTTGATAAGCAAAAAAAGCGGCTAAGTGGCACGCGGGGCAGCCTTTTTTTTTTTTTACCTCTCTTTTACTATTACGCGCAGAAGCGTCTAAAGCGGCCGCGCGCATTTTCGTGCAGGGGTTGTCTCTGGATGGTGTCATTGACTCTGCCGTGTCTGTCCTTGCCGAACCGAGTTAATCCGCATCGTGCTTAACGGGAAATGTGGAGGCGGGAGGAACGGTTTATTCTGGATCCGGATCGCCATCCTACTTGGGTAAGTGCGGCCACTGCCATTGATACGACATTGGGCAGCATGAATTATCGGCAGGCAAAGGCAAGAGGATCAATGTCGGGGTGTATAGGAGGGAGCGTAGGGATTGATTCGCCGAGTACGTACCGTAACATTTTAAGACTCGCAAATGATATAGCTTAAATGACACTCCATGCACACGAGAACTGTCAACGTCGTCCAGATAACACCCAAAGCAATGATGGACACTAAAAAAAAACGATGAATCATTATTTGTTCATACGCACACCCTATTTCAAGCGTTACAATCCACTAACGGTTGTCTGAGTCCGATGGCTATTCATTGTTAATTCTGCCAAATCTAAATCGCCTAGCTACCCTATACCACACACAGACTTCTGAACCTCCATAGGCAATAGAAACGATGAGTGGCCTTTGCCTATCGACTGTTTGGTTTAATGACATGTAGGAAATTTAATTGATAAAATAAAATATCATATGCCGCTGAAGCAGGTAATGATGGCAAAGTTGCTATTGAGACCAAAGGGAAAGTATCCGTCCACAGTGGCGTACAATCCCCAACATTACCCTGCATGGCATATAGTAAGCTAGTCACGAATCTGCTGGTTAGACATCGATTAATTTACCGAAAAGATGATCTTGCCGTCAGTTAAAGTCCTAGTATTGTAAACATGGTCGAGCCGTGTGATGTTGGTTGGACTTAGAGTACTATACACGAGGAGGGAGGAGAAAGAAGAGGGAGAAAAAAAAGAGCGATCAAGTAGATTCCGGTAGACGAAGTGACATCATATATGTCAACCAGAAAGAAATATCGAAGCTGCATGACTAAGAACTTGAACGAGAATTGATTATTATTTGGGTTTCTCTTGTACAACCATACTTCGTTATATTCAGCAGCTTCTGGCGTCCTGTTATTCAGGTTGCAACTTCAGATGCTGCAACAACATACCTAGTTCACCAACTCGAGTACAAAACTGAAAAACGAGCCCCATATGAGCAAACAAAAGCATCCTCAATCCTGCTATGAGGGAGGTCGGATAATCCGTGCACTGACTGTGTCAAGGTCCTAATGAATAGGAGGCAAAAGTTTTCCCCTACGTCGCGGTGAGTCACCGACTGACACGAGGAGTTTCGTGTAATCTGTCGGTTTGTATTCTGAAGAGAGAAAGTCCAGCTTTGCGAATGCCCTGTTGGTCAACGAAGAATGTCACTGAAGCTACCTTGTTCACCGAACTGATAACAGTTGTGGATTGGGAGCCTAGAACACTGATCTCTCAAATTTCCTGAACATCAAAGCGACAAAAAAGCTGCAATTTACTTCTTTAGAACACATTTTTATGTTTTGAGGATGAAAAGGTTCTCTCGCTTGGTGAGTCATACTGGGTCCCTAAGACTGGGCAGTCAGCTACCCAACGCCTCTGATCAGGAGCAAGTCAAGCTTTGTTAGAATGCCCCAAGAAGCAAACTATTTGACTATCTAAACTACTACATGCGTATGAAAAACATGTTTTACACGCACAATGAATTGCGTCTGTTTTTTGTCCCAGTGTGCATTCTGCCTGGACCTGTTTTTGAGATACAGATTGCCAGGATGACTCAACATGAATTAAACTAATAGAATTTGATAGCTCTAGTCGCTTTCTCAAGTCACCCTAGTCACCAAGGACGTAAAAATCTGTTGGTCGAGATCCGAGATACAGCCCGCTTGCATCTGTTGGTTAGGCAGACAACTAGCATGGGTGCCTGCAACGTCAGCAACTATATCCTCGAGGTTTTGGGCATAAAAAAAAAGCGTCATCTTCCAAACCATTAAACAATTTACTTTGTCAATCCTAACCATGGCTGATTATCCAACACCTCTTGTGGTGCCGCCTCTCAAGGCTCCGCACAGACAAACCTTCATCATTCTGCATGGCCGTGGATCTGAAGGACACAAGTTTGGGCCACCGCTGCTGGACACACCCATTCTAGAAGGGCCAGAGAACTGTACAACGGTTGCATCCTCCCTAGCGACGGTATTCCCGCACGCACGCTTCGTTTTCCCCACCGCAGCTCGCCGCCGAGCCGCGCTCTACCGCCGAGCATACACGCATCAGTGGTTCGACAATTGGAAGCTCGACCCGCCGGCTACAGACCGCGAAGAACTTCAAATACCAGGATTGCACGAGACTACTGAGTACCTACACCAACTGCTGCGGGATGAGATCGCAACTGTGCCTGGCGGCGCCGCAAACGTCGTCCTCGGGGGCCTCTCACAGGGGTGCGCGTCGTCGCTGATCTCCATGCTGCTCTGGGAGGGCGACAAGCTCGCCGCCGGCTTTGGCATGTGCGGCTGGCTCCCTTTTTGTGAACGCTTGAACGACCAGGTGCTGTCTGAGGGAGAAAAGGACGATAGTGCGCAAGACGACGGGGGCTTTGACCCCTTTGAGCGAGACAACGACGACAACGACGAGTGCCATGAGAATCTCCATCCTTCTACGCGCGTCGCCAACTGGCTTAGAGAAGAGCTTCAGCTCCCAAGTGGAGCACCTATCCTAGACGGAACGAAAGTCGTCGGTATGCCTGTGTTTTTCGGACACGGAGTGGAAGACGACAGGGTTAGCATCGTGCTGGGGCGCAACGCCTGCGGATGTCTTGAAAGCGTTGGAGCAGATGTTTCATGGCGGGAGTACGAGGGGTTGGGGCATTGGTATTCGGGAAGCATGCTGAGAGACCTGGTCGATTTTATTAAAGCCAAGACCAGCTGGGTAGAATGACATGTTTTACAACCCCAGGTCTCGGAATTCAATTATACGAGGCGGTCAGGGTTTCTCACATGGTTGTGAGAGCTCCCCTCCCCCCCCATCACCGCAAGCGAATATTAGAGTCTTGTATGTTTCCGAAAACGGAAACAGACCCACATATCGCATGGCCCTGATTGGTTTCTCGGCTCCACCACCCATGAAGCTTCAATAGCGAGGGCAACATAACCCTCATTTCCTCCCTTCGTCTCAACAAGCATCACAGCAAGCCCCGTTGGCTCAGTGGTAAAGCGTGTCACTAGTAGCTCGAATAAGCTTCGAAATGACAAGATCACTGGTTCGATTCCAGTACGGGGCAGTGTGCTTTCATTTTTGCTCATTTTCATGACGTACATCAACCATAGATAGAGTTGTGGTTGATGAAGAAGACATGCTTCAGATCGCTGCCAGGAGTTTTTTTTTGGGGAGGGGAAGGGTTTGGCTGCTGTCAGAATTCTAAATCACTGTGTCAACCAATCAATACTTCGTAATAGAATAAAATGCCATTATTGATACCAGGAGTAGCATCACTTATATGCGTTCAGTTGTCAAACACATTGGCGCCAACCACGCTACGAAGAAGTGGTGGGATGGGGTTGCGAGGTTCACAACCATAACGATTCAGAACCATCGGGTGGGCAAAATGAATAGAAAACCCACTGTTCGGCTACATCTATAACTTTGGGAGTTGTCACATGGCGGATGTGTCTACGTGGACTCAGGATAAATACTCTCGGTGAACAGACCAAAAAAACGGCTGCGTCGTCAGGCCCAACCAGACCGGTATCCGAAGCTAGTGCCCATCACCGTCTAAAATCCAGAACGGCCGGTACACCACAAGTAATGTCTCCTGATTGAAACTGCCACGGTGTGCTCCCGTGCTATCGCCGAAAGCTACTGCTCGCACGAGTGCCTCAGCCGGGTTGAGCGCGTAAGCTTTCGGGACTAGCTCTGCTGAGTCCCCACCATGGCCCATCTCCCGCGTCGCTGACGAGGCGGCGGCTGACGCCCGCCCTCGCCCCCGGAGGTCGGCCCCCACGGCTCCCGACCGCGCTCCCGAAGCTGGGATCCTCCCGGCCAGGTCAGGCCCGAAGCTTCGGCTCCTCCCTAGGATGAGCGAGACCTGGAGACCCTTGGACGAGACGAAAGCAGCTGATGTGACTGCGCCATCTTCGAGATAATGCGTCTGCGCCCAACGGGTCTCGACCCGGAAGCTTCGGCTTGTTGTTTTTGCTGCTGCTGGGACGACAGGTGCTGAGACTGGTGTCGTTTTCTCCTACTCCCTATATTTTTGCTTCTTTGGTTCCAATGGTGCGGTTCCAAGTTTCCTCTCAAGACACGTCAAAGGGGAAAGGGGGGGTGGGCAGGCGGAGGGACAACCAAAGAAGGTCGGCGTTTCAAAGCAAGACGGTCCAAGAAGAAGAAAAAAAAAAAAAAGATAAAACAAAAAGAAAGGAAACAAAAAAAAAGCATCGCTGGTGGAAACGCGCTGTCACTCGTGCGTGTGCATCTGTAACAAGGGGGGAGCGGGATGAGTTTAAATTGATCTGAGTTGGATAAGGGGGGGGGGGGGGAGGA
>KV875229.1:3629573-3749779 GCA_001879505.1 Calonectria pseudoreteaudii
GTCGTTTCTAAAGAGTGCACTCCGTGCAATTTTGTGGTCGCGTGCGGGCCATGATTGCTTTTCAACGTGTCCTCCGCGTTCATTTAGCTGGCTGTTTCAATGAGACGTCCTGTGTCTCGACAACACTAGTCGTGGGTTGGGGCTGCCGCTTGGCCGCCGTCGGCCGCAAGCCACAGGGGTCTAGTGAAGTTTCACCCGCAGATCATGATCGCCAGTTGTTTCCGCAGAAGTTGGGGGCATTGGGAGGTGATTAAACACAACTAAGCTGCAAATGGCACGTTGTCGTTTTACGCAAACTGAATTTGTTTTGATCAAGAAATGACACTGGAAAGTTGATAAAAAAGAATCTAGACTTTGTATTTGGCTCTATGGCACCCTCGCAGGCATATACAACATCTCTTCCACTGTAGATGTAAACCCCCTCATAGCAAATATGTACAGGTCGAAAGAAGTCCCAAATTGAAGTTGACTATCGCTTGCTATGCTGTAACACACTTTTCTTTTACCAGGTAAAGCTCTCCTCCACGAAATCCACTACGTTGCGTCCCTGCACCGCTCGTACTGCCCCCCGCACGTCGTCCGCCAATGCACCGGGGCCGCAGACTGTGACACACATGGCGCCCATCTGCTCTGCCACCTCCTTTTGAAGAAGCAGGGGCACGTTAGGCCGGCCTGGGAACATGCGGACTGTAGCGCTGGGGGTCTCAATGTCGCGAGGGTTTTTGGGTCGGGTGACGAAGATTTGGATGCGGAGCACATCCCGACGGTTCTTGGTTCGCAGGAGAGTGTCCATGTAGGGTCGAACCCATTCAAGCGACTCATACTCGCGAATGATCCAGACCAAGGTGATTCGGCGAGTCGCAACGAGGTTTTCATTGTGCCCGTGCATAAGGTGGCGGATGTAGGAGATTTGGTGTGTGATTCCAGTCGAGCCAGCAAAGAGAACAACATGACCGTAGGAGTCGAGGCTGTTGTGGCCTGCATAAGGACCCTCCATCGCGGCTTTGATGTGTAGGCCTCTCGGGTTGCTGGATGCCTGGTTCCACAGTTTACGGGTCATGCCGGTTTGGGCTCCGATGAGGAAAGAAACAGATGTGGTCATTTCTGCAGTGTCAACAAGCTCAAAGGGTTTCTTTTCGTGTGAAGGCAGATATTTGCCGTCTGTGTGCTCCACCCAGCAGATGGAGAAGGGGTGGTTTTCCCAAGCATTGATCCCCTGGAATCGGAGGTAGGCGTGGGTGCCAGGCTTGATGTCGACATAGCGTGGGAGTCTGAGGGTGACTCGAGTGACCTCACCAGGCAGAGGCTCGCAAATGGCGTGGGTAAAGCCCTTGGCTGACCAGTTGGCGTAAATGATTCGAAACATGCGAGCGAGACGTTCGGCGAACCACAAGGCCATTATGGACATGATCCAAGGCAGCTGGGGAAGACCACCAGGGAGCGAAGATGACGCGCAGTGAACCCAGGTGGCGACGAAGGCTGTAAAGGCCAGGATGATGTGGATGTTGAGAAAGGTCTCGTAGAAGGCGTGTCGGAACGGTGAAACGGAAAGGAAAAATAGAAGCACCATGGCAAGGGTGCCAACGAAGCCCGATCCGATAAAGAGCTTTTGCACAATCTGATCGCCAACACCCGACCATCCAATGTCAGCAACGCAGACGACGGCCCAAGCAATGGTATGGATCAGAGCCTCCAGAACCACAATGCGACCCATCCATCGATGTAGCAGGTTGTAAGTGTCGAAGCTGATTTTGAGCATAGTAATGAGCGGGTTGTTGCGACCGGCAAAGATGATGAGAGGCACCATGTTCACTAGGGATAGTGTGCCTGAACGGCCTCGCAGTTCGGCGCAAAAAGCATACTTGTTTTTGTTTTCCCAGTTGAGAAAAAACATGTAGATGACGTTGCTCCCCAGGTAGAGGAAGAGGAGGGTGAAGTGGAGACGAGATGGGAGTGTGCCAACGTTGATGGCTGAAGATAGCCGAAACTCTCGGTTGTGGCGTTTGTTCCACAACGGTGCGTAGATGAGGTGCTTCTTCAGGTCAGGCATCCAGCTCCACTGGGCGATTCTCCAGTAACCTTGCTTGGGGCCTGCAACGTTCAAAGTCGACATTTGTCGCAGGCTTGCCCACATGATTTCGAGGATGCGGATGAGAAGAACAATAATGGCCGTGATACCAAGGCACCACCACAAGATGTCCTTAAAAAGCAAGTTCATGGGCTGGTTCACGCCATTAAGCGAGTCGTGGTATTCGGAAACCGTGTTGCTTGGTTGGGCCTCTTCGGTGCCATCGCGAATGTCGAGATGGGTTGTTGCAGTGGCTATGAGATTTGTGTCAACGATCCCGCGCCGGAGCAGATCCATGACGGGCATGGTTTCGGTAGAGCTTTAGTTAATTAGGATGAGAATGAGGGCGAGATGGCGGGAGAGAGACGGCCGTGTCAAATGCAGGCCCGGAGGAAAAATGAGTGAATGAACAACGTGATCTGAGGTTGTCGTTGTTAGTGTAGGGAACTTCCAACAATCGATGCCAAGAACAGGCTATGACTATCGTAGTTAAAGTTCCGTATTGTTCCTCCTTGGTGTTGTTGCGCTGTCAGAACATGGTTTCGCGAGTGGAGAATGTGGTGTCGGCAGCAGTTGTTCGGAAATGATCAAAGACGGAGGAAATGTGATTTTCAATGGGCGTGTGTTCACAATGGCGATTGTTGTGATTTAATGATGAGTAGTGGGTTGAACAGTGCACTGACGCTGCACTTGAAAGAGGAGTGCCGCGCGGCAAAGAGAGAGTAGTGTCTGGCTCCAGGCAGGACAATAAAACGATGACGTTTGCGGTTCGAATACCAGATTCGCTTTGATCTCGGCTGGTTTGGCAGTGATGCTCGAAAGCGTCGATCAAGTATCGCGGACGAGGCAGGCCAGCGCGGGGACGTGAGCGGCGAGCGAAAGTGGTTGAAAAACGAAAGAGAGTGGGTGAGTGCCGGTCGCAGTCTCGCAGCACGCACACACAGGCACACACACAGACGAACAAAGACAAAGATTGACACAATCGATTGTTTTGAAAGAATTCCGACACTGAGTCAAAGGCCGCGAAAGAGCAGGTGACGACGGTTGGCTGTCAGCCGGAACGAATCGATGATGGTCGAGAAGAATGGAATGAAGAAGGAAACGCAGGGGAATGGCCGCGAGTGTGACCAAAACCAGCCCCAGGACGAAATGATGAAGTACGACTATGAACCAAAAAAAGAAGGGCAGGCCCACGCAAAACACGAGGGAGAGTGGGAAGTACGGGAGCACGGGGCATGAAATAGCAAAAGAGGAAGTACGAAGGGCGAGCGCCATGATATTAAGTTAGGGTGCGTACTGGGAGCCGCCCAGCAAACCGTACCCGCGCTGCAAGCAAGCCGCCCACAGCCTGCACTACCACTCGCTGGACTGGGGATCAGCGTACAGGGCCAAGCCCAACTAAGAAACCCCGTCCGAGGTGGCCGTCGTCTGTTCCGTTTTCCTGCTTCTCAATTCTCGTATCTTTTTTACTTTACCCCTGCTGACAGCCCGACCGGCGCCATCTTGGCGGCTCTCAGGATCCTCCAGTGGGCAGCCATTCAATGCCTTTACAAACACACTTGCCTGCTCGAAAGGGAAACCCTGGGAACGCTAGGGACTGGCATCCAGTGAGCCTTTTCCCCTCTGGGCCCTCTGACTGGCCTGGAACGTCCGCTAGGGCCCCTGTCCGGCCGATAGAGCGGGGTCGCTGGGTTCGCGTGGCGGTCCCAGGACGGACGGCCTCCCTTGGAAGTGCCGTCGAGACACACGAGATGCCATGGCCCCCGGTTGGCTCTGCTGCACCACGCTGCACCCATGCACCAGGCTTGGCTTGCTGGCCACGGGGAGCGCTGCTGCAAGGCATTGCCATCCAGCAAACCAATGCATCGCAAGCGCCGGTGTTGGTCCCGTTTTGCTGCTGGCGGCGTTCTATTTTTCGGTGCGGTGCATCCGAGGCGCCGTCAATCGCGCTTTGCTGCGGAGTCATACAACGCAGGGACGCTACTCGAAAGGCTACCCAGAAGGCCTCCTGGCGCCGCAGCCTATAGGACCACAGATCTTGCCCAGCGATCTCAGGTGTCGGCCACAGGCGGACCGGCACCGCAGCTCACTGGCCACTCAGATCTCGCCCCCCGACGCACAGCTTCTGAAACCCGCCACGCTGGCGGGCCTGGTTCAGGGGCGCCCGCCGTGGCCCCGCAGCCGTCATACTCCTGATTCTGCCACTGAGGTCACCCTTCAGGGCTTCAGGGGGGCCGACAGGGGAGCCCGTTTGACGGGCGGCTTGGTTGGCGCCTGGGCCGTTGGCCTCCAAGACTGGGCGCTTCGTAGCCATTCAATGCCCCGCAGACCAGCCGCCAGCAGACATTTTGTTCCGGCGGCCGTGATGTCCACGAGCCCATCACCGCACCATGAGGCATCCAGTCGATCCAATTTAGGGTCGGGACAGTGGTCACCAGTGGCCTGTCATGCTGCTGCGGTTCGCTCAGTCGGCACGCCTATTCCCGTTCCTCAATGCCGATGTGCCGGTTGGGTCATATACTTCTCAATGCTGCTGTCATTCACCCTCACTCACTGATCGTGAATCGGCTGACGTCGCAGTCATCAGGCCCATTCAGGGCGCAGGAACAGAACATCAAGGGAGACTGAGGAAACAAGGGGTAAGGGGGAAAGATGAGGGGGGGATGACGATGGATCGTCGCAAACACCAGCAACCCTGGGTTAGTCCATCCGAACTTCCATCCATCATTCGGCGCGTTCCAGAGTTGCAGGCTTTTACGTGGTACATCCTAGCTCTAGCCTCTCAGTTCAGTTTCTCCAGGTGGTACATGCCACAATACCACCGGAAATGTTTATCGCTTCGCCGAGAACGCGACAACTAAGAACCAGATTAGGCCGGACGTCAAAAGCAAGGTCGGTTAAAGAATCCGCGCATGAAATATGATAGTCTATACCGAGAGTAGATTTTTTTTCTCGGTTGAGACGCAGGACAAACCCTGCAAGAACTCTTCATCATCCTCCAGGGGCACCCGGCCCGCCCACCGATCAGAATCTCGGCTTGTGGTTGATGGGATTTTGATCACCGCAACACCAACCGAGAAAATGACGGCCCCTTCTATTTTCCATAGCTGAAGACGGGACAACGGGACAATCCTGCATCTAGCATGGGCCGATATCTCGCAGACCTTGATAACATCCCGCAGAAATGCCAAGGCCATTCTCGGATGACAGATGCTCCAACTCGTCTCAGGTAAAATGAACTGGTTGTTGAGATGTCCGCTTACTCGCGCCGAGGGTGCAGGAAATCATTGGTGATCCGGAAGCAACCGTAGCCACCATTCTAGAAGCGGAAACATCGTGGTCAAATATGGCGGCCAATGGGTGTGGTAGGATATGTCGTTGAGGGTGTCATTCAGGGTGTCATCAACACGGTCCTCGGTGTGCAGGCCTTGTTTCGCTGATCAGACGTGGTCAGGCCTTGGCGGCCACTCAAGCCTGGTTGCACATGGGAACTCCAAGACAAGGAGCTTTGCCGTCCTAGATACGTACGTGCGGCCATCCTTCTAAATATCTCCCCCGGGGAATTTGTCGCCCTCAGACCATTTCCCCCAGATTCTGGTCAGGTCGACCGCCGGACCTACCCGCCAACTGCTCACCTCTGTTTCTTTGCCGCGGTTGATCAATTCGGGAATTACGAGGCCTGTATCAGATCGACGTATGTAAAACGAACACGGACGGATCTGCGGGCTTAAAGATGAATCACAGACCTTGTCGGGCGAAAATGGTCTGATGTCTAGCGAGTTTGGTGAGTCGGGATGGTCAAGTGTTTGAGACCGTAGTTCTGAATGTTCAAAGCAAATGTGGCTGGAGCGCCACACGTGGCGTTTTTTTTTCCCTCTCGGGCTCGGCCAGATGGGCGCGTTCCTGGATGTTGTAACCTAAGGCAGCGAGTCGCTGTTCCGTGATGCTCCCGAATATCGCCGGAAATTTACAGACGGCTATCACGAGGGCATTGAGCTTCATTGAACAGCCATTGCGCCGACAAAATGGGTAATGCTGAATCAAAGCCTGCCTCCGCACATGTGTGGAAGGCGTATGTCCCCCCGAGTTCCTGATTTTCCGCCCCAGCTTGATCGGTGACTGACAGGCCATCAAAAACAGCTCAGGGCCCAGTGGCCTATCACAAGATCTCGTCGAGTCGCTCCAGTCCAGCCATGAGGTACTTTCGAACCCGTTTTTCTCGCATCCGAATTCATATTTTTCGATTTCGAAGCTTTGAGGGACCGAATTGCTAACACCCGGTGTTTCGCAACCGCTCTAGACCGATGCCTCTCGTGCCAAAATAATCGAGCAGCAAATCCAGGCCCGTGTGGCCGAGGAGCTCAAGAGGCTGCAGCAGAAGGAGGCCGAGGCCCTCAAGGTAGCGCAGGAGAAGCTCGCCGCCGTCGACTACAAGGATGAGACCGGCCCCTCGCACCAGACCGTCAACAAGGAGATTGAGGACATGCGCAAGAAGCTCGAGGCCCGTAAGCAGGTGCGCCCCCTGCCCGAGTCTGTCGAGGGCGCACGCAGCGAAGTCATCCGATGCCTGCGCGAGCACGACCGACGGCCGCTCGACTGCTGGCAAGAGGTGGAGAACTTCAAGGCTGAGGTCAAGAAGCTCGAGAGGGGCTGGGTGGACAAGGTCACGGCTTGAGGGAAAGACATTGCACCACTGTGTAAAGGAAGATGGTCGTTATAGAGCTGGCAGTATTTTCCGAGATGCCACGAGTTAGGCATGCACGTGTACATTATGGCATTGGCGGCGGTAAAAGCTGCGTTCAGAAAGCAATGTACGAGGGGAAGAGAGGGAGGGGGGGGGGGGAGACTCATAGACCTAAAAGCGGCCCTGTTTGCCATTCAGTTTCTGATCCTCTATCTTGATTTTGCGATTCCACAGCAATCCCCTTCTGGGCCTGTAATTCAGCCTTTTTTCTTAATCCCTCGGCCCGCTTCCTCTCCTTTCTCGCAGCTGCACCCTCCCATTGATTGCCCTCAGGATTCAACTTAGGCACCAGGGCACTGTTGACGGCATCCCTGAACGCAGTGCGGAATCGTTCAATGCGCTTCGTATTTTCGACGAACCGTTCGTTGGCGATGCCAATAAGTGTCTGCAGATACTCGGGAGTGACAAGTTGCTGGCGTTGGCCATCAACTTGCTGGCCGATGAGAGACTCAAAGGCAAGTCCCATGGTACGAATAGCCACCATGGGAGTGGCGGCGTCCTTGCCATTGGGAAGCAGATTGAGAGCTCCGGACTCGCGGAATCCGGCTTGGAGACCGCAGCGGAGGAGCAATTGGGCGTGTTCTGGAGATGCCGTGAGAACATGAAGAATCTACGCAGAGGTCTCAGCATCTCATTCATTATGCACAATCACAAGCCACTCAATTCTCCTTGTCTCCATTCAGAGACAAATGATTTTGCTTACCATGCCCTCAAATTTGAAGTGAACAAGTCTCCTCTCTTTTACTCCTTCGCTTGCATTCTGAGCATCTTCCGGCTGTGTCAGTCCCAGGACACTAGTCCAGTCTCTCTGGCCATTTTCATCCTCTTCTGGCACTGGGTCATGCGAGACAAACAGCCATGCACCTCCCGCACCCTTTCCGCCCACGCCAGCTACCTGCTCGTCCTCGGCGCCGGTGTCAACTATACGCCGGCCCTCAAGGAAGACGCTGACCCGTCCGGCACAACTGCTGGTTGTGACAAAACCCGCGGCCTGGTTAATCTCGTCGATGAGGTCGCGTATGCCCTCATCGACCGAGCCTTTGGGTGATGCATCGCTATAGTCAGCGCTTGGAACCGCGAGCTGATCCAAAATCCGCTTCTTCTTGTCCACGAACGCGGATGCGGCGGGTGCGAGGCCCTGCATCGTTGAGCAAGGAAATCAAAATCCGGGTTTGTAAGTGCCGGTCACGAGGCTGACCTTTTTTTTGGTGCGCAACGAGGTGGTGCGCCGAGGGGCAAGGATGAGAGGGCCCGGCGCAAAGGATGAGTTAGTCCAGCATCTTGAAAGGGCGGGCGCTTGGTGGGCTGCTGTTAAGCATTCAACACAATCTTTTCAAGCGCGGGGTAGTGATTAGTACGGTACGTACTACCACGCCACGTACGTGCGGCTCAACCTCGTGATCCCGCTTTCCATTCGAAATTCAACGTCCTTCGAACCCCATTGAGAGGGCAGATCACGGATCGATACACCAAGGAAACGCTCTCATCTTGTTCGTTCTTGTGTATTCTCTATCTATCTATCATAAACCCCCTGCATGCTTCGCTAACATGACCGCATCCCTAGCCTGTGGCGGCTTACCCAACGCCAAACGATGATATCCCGAGTTCCGGGCCCAGTATTAAACCAAAAAAGAAACCGAATGTCCACTCAACTAGCTTTTCCCTTAACGCCTAATTCAATGCTTCATTCATCACGTCATCATCAAGACAAGTGTCGCCAATGTACAAGCGTACATTACGAGACGGTCTGAGTCTGAGCCACAGCAACCTTCTCAAGGGCAACGGTCAGCTCTTCCTCCTGCTGCTTGCGCTCCATCTCCTCTAGGAACTGGGCATATCGCGACTTCTTGTTGTGGATACCACACTCAGTCTTGTTCTGTCCCTTCCATCGGCCAGCGCGCTCATCCTCGCCCTCGCCAACAGGGACGGTGGAGTGCCAGTCGCCGACAGACTTGTAGCCCTTGTCAAGCAAGGCGTTGTAAGGCACATTGTTTTCCTTGATGTAATCGTTCACTTGCTTAAAGGACCAAGCGGCCATGGGGTTGATCTTAACAACGCCCCGCTCATCATCCATCTCGATGATGGGAATAGTTCCTCGGGCAGCACCCTGAGATCGGCGGCGACCGTTGAGGACCGCAGTCACCTTGAGCTCATCGTATGCTCGCTCAAGAGGCTCGACCTTGACCATCCAGTCGTACATCTCGGATGAGAGATGGTACAACTCCTTGCCATAAGTCTCCTCAAACTGCTCAGTAGTCTCCATCCCATCAGGCTTGAAGATGTGCACAGGGACGTTGGGGTATCTCTCCTTGACACGCTTGACAAGGTCGTGGGTCTCGTCGAAGTGATACAAGGTATCCAGGAAGATGAGGTCGACGGTGGGGGAGTCAGGCTGCTCCTTCTGGATCTTGGATAGCATGTCCATAGTGGCAAGGCCGGTCAGGCCGAAAGCGGTCGACTGGTAGAGGTTGGGAAACATTATCTTGCAAAACCTGAGAATGTCCATGGGGTGCATGGGCTCAAGGGTGTTGTTGAGGTGTTCGATGTGGGCCTTGGTGAGGGTGATCTTGGGGAGAGTTGTCGACGCTGAGGGTGAAGCGTACTCTGACGAGTGACCCGATGCATATCCCGATTCACACTCGAGCTTGATGTCCTGAAAGGACGACTGAGAGGAAGACTGGGTAATTGTGGCAGGCATCGTGACTGTTGTGGGAAGTATCACAGTGTGAAGGCGGTTGAGTGAGGCTTTTCGAAGAGTGGAAAGAGGAGTGGCCCAAGGAGATGGGTGATTTTTCAAGAATGGTGGGTTTCCGTGGTAAGAAAATGATCTCGATCCTGTCGATGACGCAGATGCAATGCTAACTAGAGATCGAGGGCTAGGCAAGGCACGACAGGGGAGATGAGATGATGTGATGACGGCAACGAGTACAAGGAATACAGAACCAGTCGAGGGCAGTCGATTTCTTTAAGAGAACTCGGTCGTGTTGGTGAAGGGGGTGCTTACATGTTAAGCCCGGGCGACCGCCCGTGTCCCCCCAGTTCCAGGCAACCTTAGTAATTGGGGAAACACATGGGTGGTGCCACTCGGACCCGAAGAGTCCAACCGTCTACAGATGCGCTGGACAAGTGGAAGAGGGGAGGTGCAATTGCGCCATCGCCGCCATGAGTATTGTTGTCTCCAGGTTGTGTCAAGGAGCGATCACATCATCGACGCTATGCCTTTCGCGATGGGTGGATGCCACGGCTGATTGGTCTGAGCACCGGGCCCTGAATTGGTCGGCTGGTCGCCGGGACCTGGCTCGCCGCCATGTCGGCAGCGACAACAACACTACACAGCCGCCGAGCCGGAGGTAACAAGTACTTTACTACCTTATTTTTCTCTCTGCTACCAGGCACCCCCCGTGCTGGCGCTTGATGCCTGCCAGCTTGGGCTGGACGGCGTGCATTGGTTGGGGCCATTGAATTTTTCCCCCTCGTGGCACTCGGGAAAGCTTTGGATTCTCTTGGTTAGGGTGTGTATGGAAGGGAGTGAAAGGAGAGAACCCGCCAGAAGGTTGCCAGGATAGATTACCAACGGGAGCTTGGCCGGCACTGGGCTCGATTTCAAATCCAGCGATGAGATGATCTCATAATCTCATTGCATATGGTTTGCCTAGGGCACTTCCAGGGCACTCCCGCCTCTTGATTACAGAATCCAAGCCCGGCATGTGAGGTTCTCTTTATGGAAGTCGAGTGAGGCACGAGGGCATTTCCCTGCTAGGATGTCATTGCGTGCTGGTTTTGCGTACTTTTTGGGCAGTAGGGCCACATGTGAGTTTGATTGTGTGGGATTAGGCTGGTGTCGCAAGAAATTGCCTTGGTGTCGCCACCGTCCATCAGGCTTGGCTTCTGGGCCTTGACGTGATCGGGTGCGCCGGCTTCGCCTTCTGGAACCAGGACCTCCGAGGTCCGCAATACCATGATTTTTTGGAGGCAGACATGCTAGAGGATCCGCGCCATTCTCACGCCTACCAAATGGGACACACATTCACGAACTGTCGGGCTTTGACCGACCGCCCGCATAGAGGCTGCAAATGAGGACATGAAGTCTGAAATCTGACTTTGAGACCCTCAATGAACCAATGGCCCCGCAGTTCCATGGCGCAAGTCGCTTACAGAGTCCAAACTATACCCCCTCGGAAATACCCCCCGTCGGGCGGCAACCGGTAGTGCAATTGTAGCTTGTTGCCAGCCGCCGACAGCCCGACCGAGACTGAGTTGAGGCCCGAGGTGCCGATGCAAGGCACAAGGCGCTGCACATGCCCCACTAACCTACCGAGTTTGTCCAGTAAAGCCCGCAGAAAGCTCGCTGACGTGATGGGATGAAAAAATTGAGTCCATGTGGAATAATGTTAATCCGTTGGCGTGCTCTCTGGCAAGTGAATCCATGGCGCCATTTGAATTACCAAGCAAAGCCGGGGCTTTGTCATGGAGATTGGCTCTTAGATCCAGATGATTTAGAGATTTCGATCTAGGCTTCGGCATTTGTCCGGGTCCAGCCTTGGTCAGACCCGAAGCACCAAAAATTGTACCAAAATTCCGAAAACCTTAGATTAGTCAACCAGCGATAGCCCTTATCCGCCGACGGGCTCTATCGATGACGGTCTCAGTCTAGTAGTAGAAACTACCCCTAGACAATGCACCGCGGCGGCTCTATCGACTTTTGCCAAGACTTTTCCATTGCCCACTCGGGAGTACCTTATTCTAATGAGAATCTGTGATTACAGCGCCGTTTTCCTTAGCGAGACCCTTTGCGAGGTTCCCTCTATCGATTCGAACAGAGAGCCGGTTCAGTGGCGCTACTCCACTGCCGGCGGAGGCTAGAAATGGCCGTTACCGATAAGTTCATCGCTTGGCATTTACACAAATGCGTGCCACCTCCATCATTTAAAATCAACGCGGTCGCAACCATGAGAGTCCTAGCGAGGGAATAAAACTAATCATGTAGGCAAATTATGCAAGCCTTCACATTCTGATCTACGCTGGTAGATGTCATCATCGTTCTTTCGCTGGACGACAAGGCGTTTTTGTTCTAGTTCCTTCAATTCGACGACTCGTTTCCAGCAAGATTGCTACATACTTGTCTCAAATTATTTGAATACTGAACCCGGGGGACCTTGTCAGGTTCAAATGAAGACCCTGTACTTGCCTTTTTTGTCTTGTGAATCCCTTGCTGTTGTAGAAGACCAAGAAGCTAATTCCATCCAATTCCCCGCCGGTGAGTGTGGCAGTAAATGGTGGTGCGATGGAGATTTGTTATGTCAGTGAATTTAGAGACCCCACCAGGAGTGCAACTGGAAGTCGTTATCAAGGCTCCCAAAGTACGTTGTGATTGCTTAGATGGGGAGGGCCCAGCTGAGGCCATCGAATGGTGATTCTGGCAGGCCATTAAGTCGAAGTTTAGACACGAATGACGCTTTAAAATCCTGGGCAGACTCGTAATTGAAATTTTGCGATGCTGTGAAAACCACACAAGTCGACAACTATATTTCGGCAGTTTCCCAGTCTTTCTTTTTCATTTCATTTGTTACCAGGTATCATCGTACTCTTCCAACACCTCGCCTTGTCATGTACCTCATCAATTGATATATTTAATGCATTCAACTCCCACGCACCCATCTCAGCATTCCTTGCGGTCCTGTTTCTACCTTCTTAAACAACCAAATCCTCGATTTCCTCGCTGGTAAATCCAAATAGATGCAACATATCCAACAAGCTCTCTCCGTTCAGACGGGCGTCAGCCTCCATCTGCACGCGAGGCTTGGCGTTCCAAGCGACGCCAAGTAGGCCAGCCTTTTCCAGCATCAGAAGGTCGTTGGCGCCGTCACCGCAGGCCACAACTTGGGACAGGTCAATGCCCTCCTTCTTCGCAATCTCCACGAGCAGGTCGCGCTTACGCTCCTTGCCGACGATGATGCCTTGAACCTCGCCAGTGAGCTTCTCATTCTCAATTACGACGTTATTTGCGTGGGCATAATCGATGCCCAGCTCCCCAGCCAGCCAGCCAGTGAGGGGCTGAAAACCACCGGAAAGAACCGCTGTCTTGACTCCCAGGCGCCTCAGGGCCTTGATAAGCTGGGGCACACCCTTGGTCACATCCAAGATGGGCTGGAGGTCCTTGAACAGGGTGGCGGGAAGTCCTTTCAGGAGAGCGACGCGTTCCCGGAACGAGCCTTCAAACTCCAGCTCACCCATCATGGCACGGTGCGTGATCTCAGCCACTCGCTGGGGCAGGTCTGGAGGGTCCTTGACCGTCTCAGCAAGCAAGTCAATCACCTCTTGGGTGATGAGGGTGCTATCCATGTCGAAAACGACAAGCCGAGGGTGGCGCCTCCAGACAGTGTCCCTCTGCAGGACAACATCGACATTCCACTCTTGCTCAAACCGGTAGATGGACTCGTGTTTCCTCAAGTCATCCAGGCTGAGATACTGGGGAGACGGAGAGGGAGAAAGGGTCAGTTCCACGACACGGGGGTGTTCATGATTGTCGAGGCACCGATGAGATGAGTGAGGCTCGCCAGCGTCTCGCTCAAGCGGAAAGGAGGACATGAGGTGAAGGAAGGAAGCGATGCATAGTGGAGAGATGTAGGAGCCGTAGATGTGATCAAGTTGTTCAGACTCCTGGGTTGGCAGCTCAAGAGGGAACTTGGCCGGGTCGGTGGTGGGAGCGAGGTTGGCAGGGATCGTCTCGTTGCTGTCGTTGGCGGTGGACTTGGCGGCAGAGCCGCTCGCGATTTTGCCCTTGTAAAAGAGAGTTGCAATGAGGCGATCCGACCTGGCGCCGGGACCAGGCGCGCAGTAGGGGTGAGAGTAGTTGTGGCTCAGCCCGCTTTCTACAACAGTGGGAGGGTTCTCTTCGGAGGGAATGCCATTGAAAGGCAGAATCGGCTTGGCTGGAGGGCTGGCTCCGCTGCCAGAGTCCTCGACAACGGTATCAATGCCCTGGAATTGGTCGGCCTGCCGGGGAGGGCGGTACTGCTGGTGGTCGCTCAGGTACGAGCTGCTCCTCATTGAGCTCGTCAATTGGGGGCGAGCGCCATTCTGCTTCGCGGGGCTTGACTGGTCTGCCATGTTCGCGCGCGCGCAAGAAGATCAAGACGAGGAGGCGGGGTTGATTTTGGCTCTGGTGATGGAGGCGGAGTTGCCCGGGGCAGAAGGCAGCAAGCGACCCTTCGTGGGAATGACGCGACGTCCAGGTGCTGACCGGTAGCTCCGTGGAGGACGAACGGGTCGATGAGGCCACTGAGATGGCTTCAAAAACCGAGTGTCGATCTCAAAGAGATGTCGCGGTTAATGAATGACTGTGTCCTGGACGATTCCCTCGACAGCCCCGCCAAAATTGTTGACGAATGGTGGCGCGTGCGTCTGTGGCCGGGTCTTTGGCTAGCTATGATTGGCGAAACCTATCAAGGGGCATTTTGGGAGGGCATATCATTGGTGCTAAGAAAAAGCGTCGACATGAGGTCATGGACATGTCTCACGGCACCGGCCGATAGTGCGCTTCTGCCATTTGCTCGCTTTGCTGGATCATGAATACCAGTAGATGAGAACGAGACCTTTAAGACATGCCTGGTGACGACGTAAACGCTCGGCTTGGGTCTACAAACCCATTCCTACCTCACGCGAAAAAACCTCTTCGTGCTCTGTCACCGCCACCGCGGGCAATCGCCTCACTAGTTTTACGCCCCCTAGCCACCCTAGCCACTACCTTCGGAGGAATGCCATTTACGCCAGAAAACTTTGGTACGTGAGGTCATGGACGTGTCTCACGCCCGGTCGTCCGTCGACATGCGAAGTCATCTGCGCCGGACGTTCACTCATTCCGCAATGCTGACCCCGAGAACATGGCTGCATCGGCATTTCGACGCTATCGCAGTAATGGTTCATATGTTATTTGTGGCACGTAGATTATTGGTTCTTGAAGCTTTAACTTTGCGACACGGTAACATATCGTTGGGGTGAAGCGCAGTGGGCTACGACATGATCCCGAGTAATGCCACCATGGTCGTGCATAATATCTAACTGTCTACGTACTGTGAAGCTAATTGACGGGGCGCAGAGGATGAGTTCTGGAGAGACGTTGGTGGAGCGGAAGTGAGGAACTGGAACCTTTCCGCAGGACAAGTGGTATGAGACGCATGATGGAGCGAAGAACGCACGTTCATGTTTCATATAAATCAATTCATGTTCACAAGAAGAATGGTTATGACATGTTTTGCGGACTCCTGTCGGGTCATTACACAATGTCAGTAGTGTTAAGAAAGACGATGGCGCGGTTTTCTTGCCGCCCATTCCAATCGTTAAGACCCGAATCTTGAGCCTTATGCTACCGATGAACTTGATTCTAACTATTTAATCTTTATTAACATATCCCATTTTAAACAAGATGGTTTCATTTTTTTTTTTTTTTACCAAGCAAGGTTACCATCACATCAGGGCGCCTGCAAACTGCGAAACCGTTGGGCCATGTCCAACCCCTTTCTTGATGGCCGCCTTACACGCAGCGTTGAATGATCGATCGAATGTGTCGACCTCCGAAAAATACTTGCTGTAGTTGGCAGCTCATTTCTCCTTTGATGTAGGCGCCATCTAAACGTCCCCATTAGCGAAATCCCATGCCAATCATCATAGTGAACGTACGTTGACTAAAATTCATGGACAAACCACAGTGGTCGGATGAAGCAACTCCAACGAATCTTCACCGGCGGAAAGAAAGCGAGTGGTACTGTTGAGGGAATGCGAAAAAAAAAAAATGAAAAGGAAGCGATTCCCTCGCAAAGACACACCGAGAGAAGTTTATTTTGTGATGCGCGACGTCGTTCTGGGTTGAGTTGCGGCGTGAGTCAGCTTGACGCTGAAGTTGAGAGACGTGAAGTTGGAGTTGGAAGATCTCGGGCAGGAGTTGAGGTCCTAGAGCTAAGGCTGTGGTGGAACCTTGGGATTTTCTAAGCACGAAATCTGGATTGCGGAAATGGGATCACTGAACAAGTACAACGAGGATCTGATTGCCCTAGTGATATGAAGTGTCAGTAAATAATTTGGGCGATGTTTTGCGGAAAAAATAAAGCAAATATCATCAATCCCTTATTACGAATGTAGCGGTTAGATCTTGGGTCGTTTATGCTATAATAAACAGAAATTATTTAGGTTGCGGAAAATAGCCATCTCCCTCATGCGTATGAGACCAAAAGTTAGGAGAGAATTCTACGGTTGTCGAACCATAGGTATAGTTTTGGCTGCGTAGCTCGAAACTGCTATTGACACCTTCCAAAAGATTCACAGAAAAGATATTGGGGTAGTAAACACGAAGCCCGCCGAATTATAAGCAAGTACAATGCGATCTGGGGAGCTGGTTTTAGAATGTCGGTCTAATAGCAGCCATCATCTTACAAATCTATTCCTGACTTCGTCTTCACATTATGTGGCTTCCTCGTTCCCTATCTAGCAGACAGTAGATTTAACCCTCCGAATTAAATTGAACTCTTTTACCAACTTTCGTCGTCGCATTGAAACGTGATATGCTACTCAGTAGGCGGGGGCTCAAAGTTCTTGGGTCTGTCACGGCGCGGTCGTACCGTGTCCTAAGGGCGGCGTCGAAAAGATGGTGTGGTGAGAGGAAATTCTACAGGGCCCTCTCGAGGCCGGGCCAAAAATCGGACTTTCTGAAAATCGGAGATTGCAACATTGGTTTGGAGGCTGTCGCGCGGGGGGGTGAAGACTGGGCTTCTTTCCGCAAAATCTGTGTGGTTTTTGAACGTGGCCCCAGATTAGTGCTGTCTACATTCTGTCCGACAAAGATCAGGCGAAATGCAAGGTGGGGATTCCACGAGGCTATCATCGTGATGAGACAAAGGCGATGATAGTTAGACTCGTTGAACGGCTTTAGCGTCTTGGAGCCAGAGTTTTGGGGCTATCTATTCATAGGCGGCCTGAGCTATGACTAGGGAATCAAAGATGCTGGAGGGTTAATTAATTATTTTAGCTAAGTCATTATTCTCTCGCAACATTGGGTCAGTATTGCTAAATGAGTGAACGCGTGGCGTTTGTATGCGATTCGACAAGATCAGTGAGTATAGAAGTAGAATCGAAGGCAAACACAGGGCGTCCAGGAACCCCTAGGTTAGGAAGTTCCCTCTTGTTGACTCTGATGAAGCTTCATTATTCTGATATGAACGAGCCCGCCAGCGAGCTATTGAGCACCTTTTCTATCTCGATTGAAGAGCGGGGGACCCATAAGGATGCCAGCAATGTATTGAAAGCGAAACTCCGCTCCACCTCCCTTCCACATAATGTCCAAGACTACGGCCGCATTATCATCTCTCTGTCCCCTCACTAATGGAATAACTAGTGCGCCATCAGCCGCTTGTCCGAAATTCCGGAGCCGAGAACAGAACAAAGCACAGATTCAAGATGCAAATTTGGCAGCCATTGAACAGCAATCAAGTGAGAATACAGACACATAAGCTAGAAAATTCTTGCGGTGGGCCTTAGGCTAGGTCAAATATTACATGTAATACAACATTCGACCCCATTTCGTCTTCATCTGCACAAAACGAACGGGGAGGGAAAGAAATAGCGTTGGTCTTGCCAGCAGGACTTTGCCCCCCCTCGTTCAATTGGCCATACATACTTCGCATGCTCGGGCATATGAGCTTCTCGCCCACAATCCGTCGGCGTTTAGCCTCTTTAAGGGTAGCCGTCCTTGCCCCACTTGTTGTACTTCTCGTGAAGCTCGGCGGGGAGCTTCACGTTGGGAATGACAACGACGTTGAGGGCGCTGGGGGCGTCTCTGGGAGCGTTGTTGGGGTCACCACCGGGGTGGTACTGGTACTTGCCCTGGGTGTTGGTGTCCCAAGGGCGGCCGCTGATGGAGACGGCGTTCTCGGAGGTGGAGGTGGTGGGAGATCGGCCTGTGCGGTTGAAGAAGAGCAATTGTCAGCATGTCCCGGCTCTTTTGTTCCCACTCGCAATTTTCGGAGCTGTGTCAGCACCGCTGGCTGTGTGGTGTCAAACATACCGAAGTAGAATCCAGCGCCGCCGAGAGCAGCGACCATGACACCACCGAGAATCTGCAATTCGGACGAGCCATGTTAGCCTTGTGTTCCCTTGCGTCGTTCAATTGGCGCCCGCAATCGGCCCTCTAGAGCAGCCCGCGATGGGTGGGCGCAATCGGGTGATTTTGGGTCAGGCCGGGTCCGAGGCATTATGACGCACCAGAGTCTCGGGGTTGCGCTTAGAGTCCTTCTTGAGCTCGGCCTTGGAAGCATCCTGGAGACGGCGAGCGGTGGTGGAGAGGAAACGGCGGGCGACTTGGGAAGACATGATGACGGATGTGAGTTGGAGTGGTTTGCAGGAAGTGCAAGAGGGTGGGTTGGCTTTGGCTGGTTTAAAGCTTGGAGGGTGGTTCGTCGTATGATTCCGGACGAGAAGCGTTCAAGCGGCCCCAGTGTAGTATACAAGCATTTTCATTGGCCAATCCCAACGCAGCTTTATCACGTGAAATATCACATTTTTGATCATGGCGTCATAATTTGGAGCAATAGCTCTAGTAGCAATGTCCGACGTCAAGTCTGATGTAATGCGTCACATAAATCGATATGTTTGATGATGCAAGTCTATACATGCTCGGGATGTCAGTAGATTGCTTCCTCTTCAATTCTCGAGGTCTTTCAGACCACGTTCCAGGCCCATTCAATTAGAAGTTTGGGCCAACATAATTTCCCTTTTCCCAAACCCTTCCTGCCTGCTCTCAATCCTGCTTAATGAGTTAAGTGACAAAGACTCGTCATTGGCCTTGCTGAGTTTGATGGTTTGAGCCATCTGGATACCGAGAGCGTTTGGGAGAGCGCAGAACAGACTTATTAAGATAGACTTGCGAAATTGCCTTGTGTAATACCATTCATTTACACGAAGAAAACAGGAAGCTCCAGTACCATTTTTGCACCAGGAAAGGCATCCGGAATTGCCCCAACCACTACTGTCGCCCTAAATTTTTAGTGTAGTCAATTCTATGTTTGTCGCTATCGGCCTTATTTTTGCCTGGTGCTTTTTTTTTTTAGAATTGTTTAATTGATGACTGTCTTTTCCGTAAGAATTGCAACTTGCTAACCAACGCAGAAGTTTGAGACTCCTTATTCGCAGGTAGCCTGGGTTATTCCCTGGGGAGATCAAGGATATTGGAGAGTTGAAAAGCTATTTTGGTTGGGTAGTGGACCGTACTGGGGTCGGCTCTCTCCATCAGAAGCACGCCTCATCAGGGAAGCGCTACAAGTAGCACTTAGTAGCGCATTAATCAAGTCTAAGAGCCACACATACGCGCATGTACACAACAGGATTTGATACAAAGAAGTTGTTGGACCAAAACATAGCGCCATTCGTGAGCTGTGTTCATACCCTGTGGTTGGTTGCCGGGATGGCAACCGCAACTGCGGCGATTAGACAGTTCTAGAAAATAGTGCCCTCCTTAAAAATAACAATTCTATATTCTAGTAATCACTGCTCATATGAGTATTGTTTCATTGTTTCATGGACCTCAATAGTATTTATCCCTGCTATAAATACCTTGGACAAGTGTGGGCCATTATTTGATGAAAAAGAACAGGGGACACGCCGGATGAAAAACAGCCAACAATGAGAGAGCGGAAGTTAGCTATAGACAAAATTTTGGCCATCTCAAAATATTCTCTAGAAGAAAATTTCGACAATGTTGTATTCCAAAATTCCAAAATGAAGAAATATGGTGAGATCTTGGTAAACAGCGGCTGGGTAAGGCTCTGGTGTCTGACGCGCACGACCTTCTCAAGATCCTATCCTGGTCCCAGCAAGGCTGGTGGGTGACCAGGGTGGCTGGACGGCAAGCAGGTTGCCAAAAAAAAAAATGACACGCCATAAGATGGAATGAGAGAACACCGACAGAATAAGCCCAGCACACACCAACATTAATCTCTACCAGAGTTGTTTGAGAATTTATGTCAGCCACCCTTGGCGTGCCCTGTACTTTGCGACCCGCTTGGACGGACAAGCCGGATTTTTTAGGTTCGATGCTCCGCCCTTCGATGAGGCCTGGCTCCCGCCCATCATGTACAGCTGAGGTCTCAATTGATGCCAACTCAAAGAATGTCCCCAGTCTTCTTTTCTGTCAGGGCGCATGCGGTGGCAGTGACGTTTTCCACTCTGCGCACTTCCATTTGCCACGTGCAATGACACAAGGATGTGCAGGTGCAGACGCATCCCGCTGCAGCGGAAAGGGTGACGTTGACCGGCATATTGATGCGGTCGATCTGGCGCACAGGTGTCCGTACATACAGTACATACATGTGTGATGCGGGCATGCCGTGCTGAAGTGGTGTCTTAGAATCTCAAAAGGGTCAGGCAATAATGGCCTGCACCGCCAGTCGGCCGGCTGCCATTGGCCTGTTCTCACCAGGAGGTCCTTGCGTGGGCAAAAGGAAGAATAGACCCAAACGCCAACAGTGTGGACTACCGTGGGAGCATACGTAGTCGTCAAGCCATCACGATGGTCGGGCCCCTTAGAACATGGGCGCTCTTGTCGATTCGCTGGCGCCAGATCCAGCGCTGTTCGCCCTGTTGACAAGACCTCGATGATTAATTAATAAAATCCCAGTCCCAAAGGACATCCAGAGGCACGCACGCACCCTGGACGCAGGGGCACAGGGGGGGGAGAGGACGGCGCGTTATTCCCAAAGTGGTAATTGGACCAGACGGGCGAAAAAAGAAAGTAGAAGGCGAGACGACGCTCGCCTTCTACCTTTCAAGTCACCTCTGGTCTGGCTTCACGTCTTTTTTCTTCCCCTTCTCGTCTTCCCCTCATTCCTTTCTTCTTGTAGCGCCTCTCATTCCCTCAACTACGTCCCCTCCCTAACACCCACACTCCTTCTCGATTTCTCCTTCCCATCCCTCCTTGCCTCCCTCCTCGTTCTCCGCCTCCCATTTGTCAACAATCTCAGACCTGTTTTTCCCCCTTTGCCTGTCATCCGCGACACGAGCCACCCAACGAACCTCCCGACCTCACGGTTCACTAACGCGCCAACCTCCCTACCCAAGTCACTCGAATACATTCTTCGGACCCCGATGCGAGTACTTATCCAACTGCGACACCCGATGAGCCGCTGATTAGGAGTTCAAACGTCGACACATCCTTTTTTCCTTGCTCTCCACTCTCACGGCAGAAGCCGTTCTCAGCCACGGCTCCACACTAGCAGCGTCACTCATCACCAACCGTCGCCATGGCCACCAACAAGGGCGACGAGGGCTTTCCGTCACCCCAAATCGATATCCGGCGATCCGAAGTTCCCGGTCCTCCAAGCATCATTTCTTCGCGTATGACGGATATTGCCAGTGAGGATGGGGATGAAATCGAAACCAGCAACAAACGGCTGAGCATGGCGAAAAGCGCCGATGTAGCCTCCAGACCCGGAACCGCTCTCACCGGAGCCTCCTCAAGAGGCGCACTGCAGAGCCAAGCTTCACGAAAAAATTACGTTTCCGGCGTTGCGGCAAAGCGAGGGAGCACCGCGAGCACCGCTGCAGGATCGACCAGCCGAACACCGAGTTTGTCCAACCGCAGCCATGTTCCGACCTTGACGTCCTCAGCCTTCTTTCGACCTATGAGCTCACAGAAGTTGCAGGCCCAACGAGGAGGCCCACAACGTCCATCCACCATGAGCCACCAATCCATAAATCTTGACGACAACATGACCGACGCAGGCGGAAGTCCCACACGACAGAGCATCAACTCGATTCCCATTGCGCAAATCCAGCACGCACTTGGCGACGAAGACAATGGGCGTCTCCCGCCATCGAGAGGCACCGAAATGACGGAGCAAGAAACCCTGGACAGAATTACGGCAAACACAAGTCCCAGCCACGGCCACTTTCCCGCCGGAAGCTTGACGGATAGCGTCCGTCCCCTGCAGCAGGGAAAACCCGACCAGATTGTGGAACACAGAATTAATGTCGACACGAGCTACCGAGACCTTGCAAGCCTCCCGAGCCCCATCAAGTCCCCACGGTCATTCCGCTCCAGCTTCCTCATTCCAAAGGGCGATCAAGGACAAAGTCATCCCAACCGCAGCACTGAGGGTGCCGAAAAATTATCATCTTCAGCATCATCACCGCAGCTTCGGCCGATGGATTCGCAGGGACGAAGCACGGTGCGTGCACCCATCCCACGCACGAGGAACACCAACCTCGGTCGTGTGCATCAATACTTCGACGGCAACACGGTGTTTTGTCTTGGCGGTCGATGGCAGAACACGAGGCAGCGGCCGATCAACATTGCCACTGGCTGCGCCATTGTCATCCCTTGTGTTCTCTTCTTCGCCTTTGAGGCTCCATGGCTGTGGAAGCACGTCTCGCCAGCGGTTCCCATCACCTTCGCCTACGTAGCCTACATTTGCTTCTCTTCCTTCATCCATGCCTCAGTTTCGGACCCAGGCGTAAGCATTACCCTTTACTAAAATTAACACAAACCATCGTTGTGAGCTAACGTATGAGACAGATTCTACCCCGGAACCTTCACCGATTCCCTCCGCTAGACGAGGACGATGATCCCCTGCGACTTGCCCCGCCAACTACCGATTGGGCTTTGATCAAATCGGCCGAATCCAACACAGCAGCCATGGAAGTCCCCGTTAAGCACTGCCGGACTTGCAACATCTGGCGACCACCCCGTGCGCACCACTGCCGTCTTTGCGACAACTGTATCGAAACCCACGATCATCATTGTGTGTGGCTCAACAACTGTGTCGGAAAACGCAATTATCGATATTTCTTCACATTTGTTTCCTCTGCCACCTTTCTCTCTGCCTACCTCATCGGCGCCAGTATTGCCCAGCTCATTGTGTACAAAAATCTCGAGGAAGTTTCCTTCGGTGACGCCATGGACCACTTCCGCGTTCCCTTCGCCCTCATCATCCTTGGTTTTATTCTCTTCCTATACCCAGCTGCTTTGATGGGATACCACATTTTCCTCATGGCCCGTGGCGAAACTACACGAGAGTACATGAACTCTCACAAGTTCATCAAGAAGGAGCGTTTCCGAGCCTTTACCCAGGTCAACATCATCAAGAACTTCATTGTTGTTCTCTGCCGCCCCAGGCAGCCAACATATTACAAGTTCAAGAACCACTACCAGGAGGGTGATCAGCGATTGGGCATCAGAAAAGACAAGCGCCCCCGAACGAACTCCCTCGAGCTGGACAGCGTCAAGCCCACGTCAGCGGGATTTCAAGGCCCCGTACAATTGAGGGCCGAAAACAACGCATAATTCCAACGCGTATGACACGAGACGTCTCTATTTTATCTTTGCATTATTCCCCCTACATCTTCTCTTCTATTTTTTTTGGTTTTTTTTTTCTTTTTTTTTCTTTTTTATGACAGCGGCGCGTCTTCTGGGAAGCATCGACGATACCTTTCTACTACTACATGATGGGGATTAAGAATCCTCTATAATGTCTTGTTCTTATACCCTCGACAGTTAACCTCATGTATTCTATTATCTTGTTTTCTCGGCTGTTTCTTGTTTTGTGGTTGGATTGCAGGTTGTCTTGCGGGCGGACACGGGCGTTAGAATGGAAGGAGCGGCTGGATGCTGGGCAATATTAAGCCACTTGACGGTTTGACACGTGAAACTTAGATATCAATCCATTCAAGCAGGTTGGGCTTCTTTTTGCCTAGTGCGATGAACTTTTCTTCAATGGTTGGCATTGTGATGTATGTCCTTGATTAGTGTACCAATAATAGAGGTTCTGGTGTTTTGGTTCTACGTCATTCGTGTGTGCTAGTTTTAACTTTGTCTCTGCAAATTTATGCAAGTTAAGTGCAACAAACCGCTCGTGGTTGGGTAGCAATGTTGGCATTCACATGTCACTCAATGGCTATTATCCCCCTCAAGTTCCTCCACTCTAAATAATGGATCTAAACCAAAACAAAGGAAGTCGGGTAAAACTAAGTTCCCCATAATGCAAATGCCAATCAACGTGCATACATTCGCATGCAGTTTCCACGCCCTTCATAGGTAGACCTACAGGGTAAGCCAGTACAAAAATCATCGAGATCGAACAGGGAACGCACGTGCAAGGAGATTTGGTGGAGCCCACGCCTGAAGTTCCAGGATCAAGGATGGCGGGGTGGCCGGGCGATAAGGCCGCCTCTCGGCTGTAGGCAAGCGCGATAAGGGAAAAAGGCAAAAAAAATTTCAAAAATTTCAAAAATTTCAGGGCGCTGGTGCTGACCTCACTGCCACTGTGCGGACGGGTATTAGTGGCTGCAGCCCAACCGTCGGTCGGTTCTCTCTTTTTTCACTATCACATCCCTCCCATCTTACACGTCGCTCCAAGGGCCTCGTTGGTTTTGCTTCTCTGCCTGTCCAGCCCAGCGTCCCATCGAACTGACCGAGGCCCTGCTTTCCCAACGACGACGCTGTAGATTCAACTCTTCTCAACAATGCCTCACCCTGTTTCGCCGCCGTCGGATCTCCCGACGATGGTCTCCCCCGACGCCCCGCCCCCGCCATCTCAAGAGACCATCGCAGACCTGCTCAACACCATTTTTACCGCAAAGACTTCGGCTTCCTCTATCGATGCCTGTTACGCTCTATGCGAGGTTCTTCTCTCCTCGGTCGGCTTCATCGGTCTCACCTCGTATGGCATCCTTGCCGAGGTCAAGAAGGCTGCGGCCGATAAGAAATCTGGACTTCGCCGCGAGTCCAGCCAGAACCTGCTGGGTGCCATCTTTGAGCGCTTCACCCCCCGCCAGCCCTGCAGCGAGGTGCTCTTGTTGCTTCAGGATGGTGGCATGGTTGCCTGTGCCCTCGATGCTCTTTCTGACAAGGGCGCTGTCGTCCGCGATGCTGCTCAATATGGTCTCGACGCTCTCTTTGGGAACCTCAGCCCCGAGGCCATGGTCGTTGGCCTTTTGCCCACTCTGATGGAATATCTGTCCAAGAAGACCGGAAAGTGGCAGGGTACGGTCGGTGCGCTCAAACTGCTTCAAAAGATGGCCGACAAGTCTCAGCTCGCTGTGGGGGCCACCAAGGAAGAGGCTGCTGACAAGGATGTCCTCCGTGAGGCTATGGGTGCGAGACTGGCTAGCCTCATTCCCATTGTTGAAGGTGGCATGCATGATTTGAAGAGCGAGGTTGAGAAGCAGGCTGTTCACACCATGAACTCCCTCACCACTCTGCTGTCCAACGACGATGTCGCTCCTCGAATTCCTCTCCTTGTCGACACCATGCATAACCCTTCTCCCCAAACTCTCCAGAAGGCCATCCATGCTCTGTCTCAGACAACCTTTGTCGCCATCGTCACTTCTCCTGTCTTGGCCTTGTTGACTCCTTTCCTTGAGCGATCTCTGAACACCCCGACCACGGCCCAGGAGGTGCTCCGTCAGACAGTCGTCATTGTCGAGAACTTGACCAAGCTTGTCCACGACCCCATCGAGGCTCGAACTTTCCTCCCCAAGCTGATACCCGGTGTCAAGGCTGTTGTTGACCGTGCTTCTCTCCCTGAGGTTCGAGAGATTGCTGAGCGGGCTCAGGCAACCATGGAGAAGGCCATGGGTAACGATCAAGATATCATTGCGCGCACCTCTGGAGAGGACGTTGCCAAAGTTCTTGACGAGAAGATCAAGCAGAACAACGGCCTGGCGGGGCTTCTGGATTTCTACAAGACCCTGCGCCCATATGTCTGCGACATGGTTGCGATTGATGTCAACTATCGCTTTGTTACTCGCATCTCTGCCCGCATCTCGCCTTATCTTAAGAGCCTGATGCAGAACCCAGAGGTATCGCAAAAGGTGGCTGATGCTGTGCAGCAGCACTATATCGAAGAGGACCACAAGCGTTATGGTGAGCCCGAGAAGGATGACGACGGCGAAGTCGAAATTGTCAATGCCGACTTCTCCTTGGCTTATGGCGGCATGCTGCTTCTTTCTCACACAAACCTGAGACTCCTCAAGGGTCACAGATATGGTCTTTGCGGTCGTAACGGTGCTGGAAAGTCGACCCTTATGCGCAGCATTGCTAACGGCAAGCTTGAGGGCTTCCCGCCTCAGGATGTTCTCCGAACCTGCTACGTCGAGCACAACCAGGGTGAGGACGCGGATATCAGCATTCTCGAATTCGTTTCGAAGGATCCTGAGATTGCCACTCAGGGCCAGGAGCGTATCTCTGAGGTTTTGGCCGAGTTTGGTTTCACTGCTGGTCCTGAGGGACGACAAGCTCAGAAGGTCGGCTCTTTGTCTGGTGGTTGGAAGATGAAGCTGGCTTTGGCTCGAGCCATGCTGCAGCGCGCTGATGTGCTTCTTCTGGACGAACCTACTAACCATCTTGATGTTGACAACATCGCTTGGCTTGAGAACTACCTCAAGTCGCACCCCGATATTACCAGTTTGATTGTGTCCCACGACTCTGGTTTCTTGGACAACGTCACCACTGACATCTATCACTATGAACCCAACAAGAAGCTGGCTTGTTACAAGGGTAACCTGGCTGCTTTCGTCGAGCTCCGTCCTGAGGCCAAGAGTTACTACACTTTGTCAGCCTCGAACGTCCAGTTCAAATTCCCTCCTCCGGGTATCCTCACTGGTGTTAAGTCACAGACTCGAGCCATCATCCGAATGACTAATGTGTCGTTCAGCTACCCCAATGCCCCCAAGCCATCTCTCACAGATGTCTCTTGTCAACTTTCCCTGTCGTCTCGTGTGGCTATTATTGGCCCCAATGGTGCCGGAAAGTCGACTCTTATCAAGTTGCTGACTGGTGAGACTGTTCCCTCTACCGGAAAGGTCGAGAAGCACCCCAATCTACGTATCGGTTACATTAAGCAGCACGCTCTGGAGCACGTTGAGATGCACTTGGAGAAAACTCCTAACCAGTACCTCCAGTGGCGATATGCTCACGGTGATGACCGAGAAGTCCACATGAAGCAGTCCCGTATTCTCTCCGAGGAGGAGCGTCTTCAGATGGAGAAATTTGTCGACTTGAAGGATGGCAAGTCCCCTCGCCAAGTCGAGTCGCTTGTTGGCCGACAGAAATACAAGAAGTCGTTCCAATATGAAATGTAAGTTCAACTTGGCACCCGTGGGCCCAGCGCATTGAAAGGCTAATACAAAACAGTAAATGGCGAGGCTTGATGCCCAAGCACAACACCATGATTTCTCGTGAGACTCTTACTGAGCTCGGCTTTGGCAAGCTTGTCCAGGAGTTTGATGACCACGAGGCCTCGCGAGAGGGTCTTGGTTACCGTGAACTCCAGCCTTCCGTCATCTCCAAGCACTTTGAGGATCTCGGTCTCGATCCTGAGATTGCCAACCACAACGAGATTGGCTCTCTGTCTGGTGGTCAGAAGGTCAAGGTTGTTATTGCTGGTGCCATGTGGAACAACCCCCATCTTCTGGTGCTCGACGAGCCCACTAACTTCTTGGACCGTGATTCTCTTGGAGGTCTGGCAGTCGCCATTCGTGACTTCAAGGGTGGTGTTATCTTGATTTCCCACAACGAAGAATTTGTCGGCGCCCTGTGCTCAGAGCAGTGGCACGTTCGTGATGGCCGTGTTGCCCTCCGTGGCACTGCTGCCATCAGCCTGGATCGTTTCGAGGACAGCCGACCCGGCAGCGGCGCCACTACCCCTGGTATTAGCACCGCCGCCAATACTGCTGCCAATTCGGTCGCCAACAGTGCTGTCAACTCTGGCGTTGAAGACAACTCGGAGATGAAGTTCAAGGCAAAGAAGAAGCGCAAGATGACTAAGAAGGAGCTCAAGGAGCGCGAGGCTCGTCGTCGTCTGCGTCACATTGAGTGGCTCAGCAGCCCCAAGGGAACTCCTCACCCCCCTGACACTGATGATGAGGACAACTAAAAGCTTTAAGGGGTCTCTTGCTTCTTATTTTCTCTTTCACCTTCTCGCTGGGACTTTCTGACTTCTTGATCTTTTTTCTGGGTTTCTTTTGGGTGGCAGGTTAAAGCGTCTTGATGCAACTTCGCAACGCAGGCGACACAAGGACAAACGCATGCCGGGCGTCGTCATTGTCTCACGAATTTGCAAGTTTTCTGTTTGTGTCTTTTGTTGCTGGAAACCCGTTGACGGGCTTCCCCCCAAAATGTGTCATGTGCACTGCGTACAAGTAGATAGATAGATTGGATCAGACCTTTTTAGACTGCAAAGGATTGGAGAGGCATATAGAGGCGTTTTTGATATAGACGGACTGAAATAAAATTAGATTCTCATACCATATCATCTGTGGGTCGAGGAAATGTGGCGTTGTCGTGTTGGTACATGGTTTAAAGCTACCTGGGGGCTTCGAAAACGTAGAAACAAGACACCAAGGCAAGGATGGAACAATATGGTCAACATTCGATAGTCACTCCAATCTAGACTATCTGCATACTACTACAAAAGATGAACAGGGGAAGGCATTCGTCATAATTCCATCTGTTATCTTGATTTCCTCGACCAACCCCCCCCTTAACTAAACATCAAACTTCTTTGGATGGGTATAAATGAGCGTTTTTACTGACTGACACAGTATATAGACCACAATAAATAAAAGAGCGACGGCTCGGAACGGAATAAATGGAGCCAATTTTAGAAGAAGGTGAAGAAGGCGGGGTTTAAGGCCAAGGGGAGGAGGAAGTGGGTGGCGGCGACGAGGGCTAAGGGCACAATGGCGACCATCTCGGTGATGTGCCAACCGAATGGAACGAAGGGACCCAGGGCGAGGATAATTATCGCCGCGATGAAGAGAAGGGACATGGTCATGGAGAATTTGAACTGAAGGCTGAGTTAGTCACTAAGTCAAAAATAACATGGAGCGGAGAGGGAAAAAAAAAGGGGGAGGGGGGGAAGGTTGTCTTGCCTTCTTCAAAACTCTGGGCACTTCGATGAAAAAGTTGGAATACTCCGCCTCCTTTGAAGTGGCTCCCCAAGTCATGTCAATTTCAAACATGTGAGTCAGAAGAGATTGGCTGACATGGAGGGAAAGGCCACCGATGAAGATGAAAAGCATCAAAGTCCACCTGAAGTTCTCGATGAGAGAGGAGAAGAGTCCCTTTTCGCCAGCACGGAACCTCATTACGGCCAGCGCAATATTTCCAAGCCCGTAAAATGCAGCGATGACAGAGATCCAGATGTGCCAAGAGTCAAGGTAAAACCTGTCGAGGTAGCCATTGAACCAACCCACCAAAAAGTAGTTTGCAGTTGCCAGGGCCCAAGCAGCGCCGATGGCATAGTAGGTGCCAATATAGGAGATGATGGAGATTTTAGAGGCTAGAGGAACTCTGGAGAAGAGGAAACGACAGAATCGACGAGTGAAGGGACCGCGCCAGAGCCACGTGCGGATGGGGTTGAAGAGAAGCTCGCTGCATCCGTAGGCGTATTTCTCCCACCTAGCAAGTTCATCATACACTGTCAAGGAGACGCCTTCTTTAAAACCATCACCAGCCCAGGCAGACAGGCGAATCAGGTAGCCACTGCACTGTAGACGGAGAGACATGTCAAAGTCTTCAGAGACGTGGCTCTCAGACCAAAATTTGTCATATCCATCCTCGTCCCGATAAGAAACGTGCTGCAGCGCGGACCAGCGGATGAGAGCATTGTGTCCGACGAAAGGTGAAACATCACCATTAGCAACGGCGTATCGAATAGCAGAGTAAACAAGGTTGGTTAGGAAGGCGATGCCATTCTCAAAGTAGGTCCAAGCAACTTGCATGACACCGGAGGAGAATTGCATGATGCCCACTTCAGGGCACTGTTCCATCTCGGAAACGGCATCCAGGAGACAATCGATGGGAACACGTGTATCGGAGTCAACCAGGAGAATGTAGTCTCCGATGCGGATGTTACCGTCGGCCCATGCACGTCCATCTTCCTCGAGGACCTCTACGAGGGCTTGCTCGTAGGCCACAGCCTCATCCGCTTGGCTCCAGGTATCATGGCGCTTGATTCTCTGGAGCTTGTCTTCAACCTTACAAGATATCATGAGGCCATAGTTCAGGTTGGAAGCTTTCTTGAATTTACCCCTGCGTTCAAAACCGCCGTCAATGTGTCGGGGGCGAGCAGTCCAGCCAATGCTGTTTTCGGCATAGAAGTCGATTCGCGCATCACGTTGTTGTTCTCCGATAAGCTGAAGTCCGTCATCGTTGATAAACATGTTGGAAGAGCCGCCCTGCAGTTCATATGTAGACATGGCTTGCTTGATAGACTTGACTGTAGGGGCAATGACGTTCTCAAGCCCCTCCCTGTACACAGGGCACTGGATAGTGACATGAGGCAAGGTAGCAGTTTGCAGTCTTCTTGGGAGACGAGCTGAGTAGAACTTTGAGTTGGCAGTCAACTGTGAAACAGGACCAAAGATCTGCATGATGCCGCCGATAATGACTTGACCGAAGAAGAGAGTAAAAAACATCTGAACAGGGAAGAGAGCGATAAGGCCGAGCCGTTTATAGTTGCCATCGATTGAGACCTCAATAGCCAATTGTCGCCATGTGACGCCCATTGAAGCAAGGACGAGTGTAAGAGTGAGAGAAATCATGAAGGCGTTTTGAAGATGAACAGGACGCGATTCGGAACTCTCGACACCGCTTTCCTCGTCCATTTCATAATCAAGACCAGCATCGGGGCTTTCGTCAAAGTCCACAGTGTTGTCGGAATTCCACACCAGCTCCATGAGTTCAGACTCGATGCCCTTGGCGCGAGAAATCAAGTTCGAAGCTTCATCGTCCCATACGACAAGTATAGAAACATCGGAAATAAATGCGGCGTATTGATTTCTGCGAGATCGAGGGAGATCAGTGATGCTTGGGAGGATTTGGATGCGAAGGCCATTCATCAGGGGCACATCGGTTGCTCCAGGAGGAGCCCATTGCAGGAAAGTCTTAATGATGCGAGAATTGACAGTAATGGCGCACTAAAAACTTGGTCAGCTTATTTACGACAAAAGATGTATGGTATAAGACTTACCACAACATCTAGGGCGGCACAAGCAACGGCAAACGGGGACATTCCGAGCTGAGGAGGGCAAGCAATATATTGACCATGGGCTTTACGCAAGAGCACGCCCTCGATCTCACCGGAGTCGTCGCCTACCCAGAGCTGGGAACATTGCTGCTGGTAGAGATTTGCGGCCATGGCCTCGTGCTTGAGACCCCCGGTTGGGGTTTTGGTGAATTCATCGTTGGTAGTTGAAGCGATAATATCTGCCACACTGGGTGTAACTTTCTCGTTGACTGGAGGAAGCGGAGGTGGAGCCAGTGCCATTGACATACGCGAATAGCGCTTGCTAGCCCGTTTATTTTCCTCGGCTTCCAACTCCGCCGTGGAGGGGTTCCTGATATAAGAACGAAACCCCCTCATTTTTAAATAGGCGTGATTTTGATAAGAAAAATTTAGTTTTTGAAAAGGATAGAACTGGGTTGGTTGATCAAATCGACTGTCCAAGTCTGGCAGGCTCGTCGCGTTGGATCGAGCAGTAAGGAGAGTATTGAGTGGGAGATTTTGGAAGGAACGTGTAGAGAAAGGATCGTGGGGAAAGGAAACTGCTAAATCATCAATAACTGACACTGAAAGGAATGACTGGGGCGAGAAATGGGAAGAAGACCGTCGTAAGATGACTGTGGTCCAGGCAGTTGGGATCGGAGACTTACAAAAAGGAAGGCTGGAGGAATAATCCTCCGTAGTTGGGACGTTGTGGTCTGGAGAGAAAAAGAGGGAAGGAAAGATATGCCAGCGGCGAACGAGGGTTCGAAGACGTTAAGAAGCAACAAGGCGATAAGATACAGCCACATCAGCAGAGCAAAGCATGCCCAAGACGGACAAGGCGACGGAACCCAACGAGAGCTAATCGATGGATAGGCCTGCACCTGGGTCCCACAAGAACGGATACACGAATTGTAATGGAGGGGGTGTGGGAGTAACACCCTCGGCGACGCCTTTGGGCTACCTAGAGTTTTGTGTAGTACAGAGGTGACACACCTCGGCCTGGTGGATTTCTCGGGATCATGGCTAGCATGAATCCCAAGGAGTGGTAGGAATGTTTCCGGTGGGTTAGCTTGATGGGTTTCATGACGAGGAACTCGGCGAGTATGCCGAATGGGCGAGGCCTGGAACAGGCAACACGAAGCGAGCAGAGCCGCACGGCTGGACTCGAGGCTGATGCTGAAGCGACATGTCGAGACTATTGTAAGAGAAGCCACCTGGTCTGAACAAGAAACCAGACTTGAGCTAGTAGAATATCACTGACTTCATGAATGATTGTTGGTGCTTTTGCTGAACTTGTGTTGGGTGCGTCCAGTTGTTTCTCTTGGCACCTCTCTATTCTAGGTCGTTATTGCTGCCCTCTCATAGCAGCTGTATTCCCCTACTCGCAGCAGACGAGCACTCATCCGAGCATGGGTATGGGGAGAGGCGGCGAGAAGGAGAGTTGCCGATCAAAGTTGACGATAGTCGTAACGATGCAGATGCACGCCAGAACCAAATATCGCGGTGTTTTTGCGGTGGCGAGGTGCTCTCCTCACCTTGTTGTGACATTGGGATGTGAATGCCATGGTGAGCAGGATGGCTCAATGGTCACGATGGCGCCACGGAAGAATTGGAGATGTTGGATTTGAGTGTTCTGGTGACCAGCTGACTGAAGGTGACTGCCGAGTCGAGTTAGAAAGTGGATGCTTGGCTTTTCTGCATCTGTAGTCGAAGATCTCTAATGCTGAAGCCGATGCCTTACTTTCTGCCTTGGACGGAATAGGTAAGCAGGTACGCCACTTTTGACAACTGGTAACCTACAATACAAACTTACGGCATGTGCCCTGGTCTCAGTTTGGATGAGACAACCACCCGCTTTACACTCGGTCTCAGTCCCAATCACAGCGACACGAAATGGCCGCAGATGCCGATTTCCCTAGAAATAAACCAGCCTGGTCTCTCTTCTAATTCCCGTGATTCCCTCCACCCTTTAGGTACAAATATCATCTCCAAGACTGTGCAGGTATAGAATTACAAAGCGGCCATCCAACAGCCTGAATCAAGCTGTAAACTCGCGCGTCATCTAAGCAGCTGTTTTTGGCTTTTTCGATGACGGATAATGGCGTATGGAATATTTGGACTTGAGTCATCGTTCATGAAATGACATCTTCCGATTCATTTGCATCCTTGAATTACGTCGCACCTGAATTCCTCATTGTACGCCTTGAGCTCTGGTTCACGCTAAGTAACGGGCCTGACGTATTTATCACTGAAAATAGAAGTTTTCTTGACTGTGACGCTCTCGAATCATAGCGAAGTTCTTCTTCAGAATACACCTGTGTACCTAATCGGCTTCGTTTTAAAGCATGTGTCACCATTTTCATGATGCTTTTCGAACGTATACCCTAACTCCATGAAAGCCAAAACTCCACTTCGAGTCATATTGCGCAAGACGAAAACAATACCTTACCTCATCTGAGGATGCACTTTTGATCGCATGATGGCCTTTGGAGGGGTAAAAGGGGTCAATATTCAGCAAAACCCCTCTAAGTCTGAATATACGATAGGACCACAAGAGTCATTTGCGAAAGACGGCTCGAAGTAAGAGGAATCATAGGTATGGCTGGATGAACGTTGTTTATGATATAACCCGATTTTTTTTAGGAAATAGTAAACCCTTTGACGGATTATTTCACGTCCAATCGCTCCCAAATCGGGGAGCACGCCAGCGTATTCACTCGTATCTGGATGAGGGTTGCATTTCTCAACGTGTCTAACCTGTGTTCCTGATTGTTAGATGTTATTAAATGTTGAACAGCTCCGTAATTCAGGCACTTCAACGGTCTAGCAGCCACAGGCTTGGCCCCCTCTATGCCCGATGACGGATGTATCCCCAACCAACTCTCCCGTTTAAACTTTCGGCGAGGTCCGTGAATATTACAATCGCACCCGAATGACTAAACACGAGAGGATGGTGATTTTTTCCCTCTTCTTTTTTCTAGATGACTTGCGTGTGAGGAAAGATGAGTGGAGAAGGAAAGCTCTGTATTGGGCCCTTTTCACGCAATCATTTAGAAACAGAGTAGCGAGTTTCACGAAACCTGTTTCATGGGGAGTATCTAGGCTTGCATACTGCCTCAGGCTTGGTTACATTTGTTGCATTGGTAATATTTTGGCTCATAAAAGAAATGATTCAAAATAATTTAGAAGTGAGATAGTCTGGTATGAAGCATCATTGTATTGTGTGTAGACTGAACATCGACTCATACGTGGTGGTCTGATGACGCTTCTCGACCACTTCCCAATAATGCCAGTGAGCGGGCCTTTTCCCCCCCAGAGTCATTTGTAGTAATTTTTTGATGAAGCTTGAACATAATTTGCTTTTGTGACCCTAGCGCATGATCTTGAGCCCCAATTTTTCGACGTCGTTACAGTGACCTGGTGTTGGAACTGAGCAGCCACATAAACACAAATGTGCCGTGCATTTTTTGTAAGAATTCCATGCTTGAATCAGACGATCAGCACTCCCCAAAACAGAAACTATTAACGACAATGTTAGATAATCACGCTGTTTTATTGACATGATACTGCGGGACCGTGGCAAATACGATCCTCCCACTCGTCATTCAGGAGTTGTCCATCAAACGCAGATTTCCTAAGGCACATAGTATGTGTGTCATTGTGGTACTTACGAACAATTTCATGGACCAATTCGTCTATATCACGTCACTACATACTAAGAACCAAGTATTAGCTGGAGCATTTGGATATGACTCTGTTAAAAAGATGCCGAGTAAAAATGTGCCCGCGACAGGCATAAATTTGAGCAAAAAACACCGGGCGCTGGATCTCTTGAATATTAACTATGCAAGTTATTTCGTGATAGTATGACGGAATTAGAAAACGTGGAGATAAGAAATTAACGACTGCAAAATTTTACAACTCTTCATTTCCGTCGCATTGTTGGAGCATCTTGACCCTCTTGACCTCAATCGTGGGTCGCTTCCAAGTGGGCTCCCACTGATTTCGAGCAGTCCAAAAGTCTCTTTTGGCTGTGGTTGAATTGTCTGCCCACGGTTTACCCGATCGATCATCCGCGAACCACCCGTTCGTACCACCGACGGCAAGACTTATGACCAGGTAAAACTTCTCATCAAAGGGTGCGTTGCTGTCGCCCGTCTCACTCCACGGGTCAGTGACACGTGTGCCGTTTGACCTAAACTCCGAGAAGCCGCCCCGCTGCCACATGTTCTTCTTGAAATTGGTGTATGTTACCTGAATAAGGCGGTTGTTGACGTAGGTGAAGAGATACTTTTGTGACCACTCTAGCCCGAACGTATGGAAGCTATGGCTGTAGGAGGTACGCAAGGCCTGGCGTTTGGTGTTCGTTTTCCACCAAACGTCAGTAGACGGGCTGAGGCCCCAGTGGATGGCGGAATTGACAATATCATTGCCGCCCTGGGCATATGAATAGTTGTTTCCTCGGGACTGGGCGATGTCGATCTGGCCGGACCGAGGCCAAGGCCCATAGACGTTCGCAGCGGGCAGGAGCCCAATACTTGGCCACAGCCAGTCGCCTTCAGGAAACCTCGCAGTGACCTCGACACGCCCATATTTTATAGATGCGCCTTTCCTGGTGTGAATACGACCCGACAAGGCTGGCGGCACGACGCTAGTGTTTCCAGCGGTGAGATTGGTTGCGGCAACACAGTTCTTCCAGCCCTTGCCCGTACATGTGCCCGTCTTGTACAGATTGATGGTGTTGGGTCTTTCCATACGCTCGTGGTTTTGAGGTTCAGCCTTGATGATCAGGGTGCCGTTATCCACATAAACGTTTCTCTCGCCGCCTGTGGTCATTTGGAACTGGCCAAGTCTGGAAGAGGGTCAGCAAAGTGGCAAACATGACGGCAAAGTATGTGATGGATGTCTTACCCAAAACCGCCAACTTGAACATCCTTGGTCCAAACTTTTGTGTTAAAGCCGGAGGCAAAATTATCGTCTAACACAAGGCAGTACTTGTGATGGACGACGCTCCGCAATCCGTCCCAGATGAGGAATGCCGCGATGCCAAGGCCTATCACAATGCCCATCAAGGGGAATATTGTAGCCCATTTCTCTTTTGGGTCTGATTTCTTGAGCCAAGGCTTCTCGACGGTGCCCTTTCTGATTCTTCTTGAGTGAAAGTAGCGGTGGTAATTGGACCGACCGCTAGAAGACGAGCCTCGCGATTCATCTCGGGACGTCGGTCGCATTTCATCGGGACTATAGGCACTTTCATCGTCCTCGGGAACTTCAGGAGGGAAGAGAGAGTCAGGTCTCGCAGGCCTCATCGGTCTCGGAGGTCTCTCAGATCTGGGGGGCCGGTCGTATGATTGGGCCTTGTCGCTTTCAAGCGCGGCCAGGGTTTCTGAGAGCGGTGAGCGAGTGTGAACAGAGGAGTCGTAGTCCTCTTCGTAGATTATACCCGGGTTGGGTCTTTCTTGACCTCTTTCGTATCCGGGTTCTCTGTGTTGGTTGCCTCCGTATTGGTTCCTTGTTCCATATTCGCTTCCTCGATCGAGTTGGTTTTCGCTATACTGATTCCCTCCATACGGATCATGGCCATAATCATCTCCACCCCCATATCTCGACATGATAAATGAATGTGATAAAATTGAAGAATAACTTGTCAAGATTTGGCAAGGATTGGTGTGGGGTATATTCTGCTGCTGAGGCCGGAAGGTGACCGGGCCGGAAGGAGTGAAAGCGGCCACGCCCAGTCGGTTTGTGTGAAGGATAGACCAGAACGAGCTCTATTGCGATGATGAAAGCCAGTACATAGATGGAATATTGAGATTGGTATATATGAATGAATGTGCGGGACCAGGGTTGACCTGGCGTGGTGAACAAGCGAAGGCCTAGATTCATGAGGATGTAGGAGAAGATGAATAGCCCAGGAGGAGAAATTGGACTCAACTGACCAGCAGCTTCAGGCCCGTTATGGCACAACCCAGTGTGAATGTCAATGATGAAACCGGAAACTCTCTTCTCCAATCAACCAGACGGAAACGTCCTCGTCCGCACAGTGAAGTTCTGCGCAGAATTAGCACTGTACAAACCCACTGACACTGCCACAGAAGTAACAGACACAGGCACCTGTTCTCTGCCATTCGGTGTGAGCGAATACCGTGCCCCACATGGAACTTGACACTGTCAATCAAGTGCTCAAGGTACATTCCAGTTGATTTCTGAGCGGATAGCTCCATTCACTTCCGCCAACAACAACAGCACCCGGCGACCGCGGGCATCTTTCCGCTGGCCTCGCGGCTCCGCTTCACCGAGCCACTGCGGTTTGTTCCAGGCCTTTTCAGGGAGTAACCATTTCCAGTTCGCTTCCGTTCTTGTTGGCGAGTTGAATGCATACACTCGACGCACTGCTCAAGTTTACGACGAGATATGGCAAATTCCAAACGTAAACGATTTCCTCAAAATATCTTTTTTTTTTCAGGCGCCAACACGGCCACATTCCAAGTTGATCGACCTGCAGCGTCCTCCTCGAATCGTACACCTGCAACGACGAGTCACAGCTGTGCTTAACGTCGAGTCTGAGGGACTCTCAGGTGGAATTTGGTCATTCCGGGTTGGTTTCCCTCCTCGGCGGGCGGGGCCGTCATTGCATTGTCATGCCTATCTGCAAAAGCATGGCTCCATTGCCACAAAGTGTAATGTGAGAGCTGCTGGGGTGACTCAACCCCACAAGACGGCCCAGTATTTAAAGTACATCTGACCCGAGAGATCCAGAACCCCACGAGAAAAGCCAATCGGCAGTATCAAAGCTACATTCACCCCTCTTTGGAGCTTGCATCACGGATCAAATCATCAGATCATCAGACCCCGGTGTCCCCGTACAGGCTTCCACATCATGTGCTGCAATGAGGCTTATTGTTCAATGTCCTGTACTCATAGCGTAAAGGGAAAATCCGCAAAGAACTGTGCGGCTATAGTCGGTGATGACTGCCTCACATCCCGAATTGACAACAACCGTTCAAGCAAAAGCCAGCCAAGCGTCCCCTTCTAAGACAATCAAGAAGAAGAGCTCAAATTCAAACTAATCCTCTAAGAACGATCATACACAATTCTTTTACATTCTAGAAAGCCTTCGGGTGTTCATGCTCCAATCCTATTAGGCTTGGTTCTCGCCACTGTTCTGATCTTTATCGGCGTCATAGTTTAAAAATATCAATCGCCCGGCCGTTCAGCACGATTGTCTCCGATAGGATAATAGTCGGTTCCTATTTACATTGAAAAAAGAGGCTGGGGTCTGAGATGGAAGCAGATCCCGCCTTGACATGAATGTCGTTAGACAAACTAAGTGAGGCTGATGATGCTCGTCCTGATCCGGAGGGACAACCCCTGGTCAAGCAGAGCTAGCGGTTCGGCTAGCAGGGTTCAGGGTTTATACTTCGGAATCTAGCCCAAGTTCTCGGCGCCAAAGACCCTTCGAACAACGTAGTTGGACGTTTGGCACAAATGTCGAGTCTATCTGAGATTGCTTGTGCTGCCCCCTAACCTTTCTCTGGAATCGCTACAGAATCGACAGCTTTAGTCAAGCCTATCATGGAGACCAGTCTGCTGGCATCGAAATCGCCACGAGAAACTCCCAACTCAGGCTTTCGCACCTTAAAGTATTGCACTTGATGAAACATCGTCTGGTAGGACATCACTTGGTGGTGTGGGCGGGCACTTACTACGTGGTCGGCTGACTCATAAGAAAGGATATCCATGGTTGCATTGGTATCCATCATGACGCCAAACTCTCCATGACAGAAAAACCCTGCTTTTCATGTCTGAGTCAAGCCGGCTTTGTTTTCTATTGAAAAAAAAAAGCCAACCCTCCCAGATACGTCGCAAACATAGCTCCGATATCATATGTTTATATAATTTTACTAAAAATTACATTGATCGTCAATCAGCGCTTTTTTTTTTTACAACATCCGAGCGCGACGACACCTCTTATCGCCTTTAATCCAATGATACAATTTACTGAAGTTCTCTTTAAATACACCTAGTCTGGTTGCACTCAATGTATCACCCAGTGGCCGAGCCAATAGCCTGGAGGTTGTCACTGAGTGCCTATGGACCCAGTGCCAGTGTTGTTCAGGTATGAACCCCGGAAGCCTCAACAAATTAGTATTGCGTTATTGATGACGTGTTCTCGATTACGTGCTCTCAAGATATGGTGCCATGTATGCTTCCGGCCGAAGCGCTCTAAGCATTTATATGAAATGTTAAGTAATGGTAATTTTAGTTACCCACGCACACGGTTCCTAACTCGGTCGCCTACTGTGACGATCCTATCTCAACCATTGCATCTGCGCAGTTACATAAGTGCTGTCCAAGGCCTCAAAAACAAAAGATTGGGAACCATTCGCCTAGAGCATCCCCCTCAGACTCACATCATGTTAAGGGGATCATGTCTACCTGTTCAAGCTCTCAAAATGGCTTCAAGTGACTCAATACCACATCAGATACAACCGTCCCAATTCGCAGCTGAAGACATTATGGGACGGTGATATTGGCCAACGCAATGGATGAACCATTGTTCAGGGACTTGTCATTCTCAATCTCATGATAACTGCATCTTCCAAGTCACCTTGTGTTTACTCGTGTTCAATCAGGGCGTTTTTTCTTCACATGAGAAGACGCTCCAACAAAACGCCTCAAGATGGGAGTATCAACCGGAGTGGCCGGCCCGAAACCATTATGGCTCACTGTGCCGATTCCGAGCTTTGCTCTTTGTATCTGAACTGAAGTTCTAAGCCAAGCAGGTGCTCGGCTATTACGGGCAATTTCTCTCCCGCGGAACACAAAGCACAAAGCCGTTGCTCGGCAGAATGCCCCAGGTTGAGGACGAAAGGAATCTCATTGATTCTGCCCGCTTCCCATAGCCGGAAGCCTTCCGGCACGCGAGAGGAGAATGAGGACGAACCACTCCACCTCGGCAAACTCAGTAATGTCCTACGGTCTCTTCTCCGATGCTCTAAACTCAAGTGAGAGCGAATGGCATCCACAACGCCCGGGCCACTGTACATCTCTTGTCTGTGCCGCAATACTCGGGTGAGAAACTAGCATTACCCTCATGAAAGGCAGGGTGTTATCTCACAAAATACAAAGTTATCGCGGGTGTTTCAGCATTTCAAAGTCTGTGTCATAGTGGCTCGTAGGACTGGGATTCGGGGTGCTATGTTCCCTTGTACACCTGCAGACAAACACACACCCGCGCGCATAGACTCCGCGCAAGCATTAAAAAAAAAAGTTTCAAAGCCTGCGAGACTTGGCTCTTCAGCCAAGGCCAGTGTTACATTCCGGCAAAGACCAGTCTCGTTGTCCCGCCTCTCCCGCGCCGTAGCCCGTGCGTTCTCGGCTTTCTCCATTTCCTATTCGTCACTCGGGTCTCACTTGAAGCCGAGGCCCTGGCTTCATTATTCTCTTTTTTTCTTTTCCTCTCCGAAAAACGGAGTCACGAAAAGAAACGGGTGAGCGATTACGCGGTAATCTGTAGCAGCGGGTAGAGCAATATCCAAGTGCCAGACAGCGCTTGGCAAATTGATGCTGGTGAGCGAGATACAGGGGGGGGGGGCGTGGGAGGGGAAACCCAGGCCAGACCTCCCCCAGACTCAAAAGTGTAAGCCGCAGCAAAGTTGTTAGTCACAAGGCTCACACGTGCAATGGGGTGCCCCGGAAGGTCACAGTGGCAACTTGGAGCTAAGACGAGGAGAAGGACAGTGGACATGACATTGTAATCCAGTCCGGATGGAACCATGGACGGGGAGGATTAGACTGAGAGCCTCCTCTTTTTTTTTTGCACCCTTAGTTGCCTGCCCTTAGGGTGAGCCTAGGGCTGGGCCTAGGATAACGACGGGAGGGGTCAATTACCAAGAGAGGGTAAAAAGGGGGGGAGGGGTTTGAGAGCGGGGAATATGGGCTGTGAGTGGGAAGAGAATGAAGAGGATGATGAGGAGAAGGAGGGGCCGTCGATGACGGGCGCGAAGCGACAAACCAGATCCGTCATAAATCAGCAACATGGGAACATGGAACATGGGCGCGGGAACGAGCAGAGCGAGCCGCTGTCAGGGCGCATCTCTCTGCAAGGCCGCAGCTGGAGCCCATGCCCGGATGAATCCGGCGTCAGGTCGTTCTTTAGGGTAGGGCCAATGCCCAGCGTCCATGGCTGCTGCAATGCTAGCATCGCTGAACATGGATGGGCAATGAAAGAATGGGACGAATGGCCCCTCCCGGTGGAGCTCCCATTTAATGTGCGTCAAGGCGGTTTTGGGACCCGTGGTTTGTGGGGAAAAAGGGACAGACAAAGCCAAAAACAGCGCCAGGGCCGCTGAGTGAGAGGCACAACAACGACGGACTGAGAGAGAGGTGCAGTAGCCGCATGCAATGGTCAGAGGGGAGTGGGTATGGGGTTTGGGCACGCGCTCAGCGGTAGCCTCTATCTCTCTCCGAGTCTACCTCCCCATGGGATGACACTTATGAAACCCCGTCTACGGCGCAGTCGACGATGCTCACGGCAATAACGAAGCCGTACCGCTAGATACCCGTACAATACCACCTCGACATGGATGGCTGAGCGAGCGAGCGAGCGAGCGAACAATGTGAGGGGGGCAAACCGGGGCCAGCTTGTCTGCCGAGCCTCTCTGATTCTGGCTATCATTATCCCCCAAGTTGTTGTCCTACCAAAGATTCAAAGATAAACAAAACACCTGCCTGCCTTGCTATGTTGCTTGAGATACGCCAAGCCCCTAGTTCAGGTACATGGTATAAAAAGATGGAGAGAAAAAAAAGCCCAGAAGGAAAAAGAAAAGAGAGGCAAAAAAAAGAAGAGCCCACACTCCACTCCGCTAACAAACCGTTGAAAGTTGCGATCCACTCCACATGCGGATGGTGTGCCGTGGTCCATGGACACGTGCGCGCATATGACAATATTTCCCGCTTTGTGACAATAAGATTTCCAACCGGAAAAAAGACAGAAGCAACCAAAAAGACCAAGGCCCAAATGCCCAATGCCCAAAGCAGATCCCAAGTAAGCCAAACCCATCCAAACCCCATATAAGCTGGAAAGCACTGACCCCTCTTCCAAATCCAGTAATGTATACGCTGCCTGCCTGCAACCACGCAACAGAGACCGTCTCTCCGTGGTCAGCATTATAAAACGCCCGATAATTGTCGCTGCAGGGATACACCGACGTTCATGCGCCAAACCCTTTCCTCACCTTGGCTGCAGGGCCTTGTTGCCCGTGGCTGCAGGTCGTTGACCGGCCCCCCCCACAAATCCCATCACCATGCCCTCCCCCCTCCTCAACGGCCCCAATCACGCAGATCTCGCAATCACGGCCTCGATCCGCGGCCGCCTCCCACCCCTTCTCCAAGCCAGGCCCAAGGGGGCAAGGCAAAAGAAATAAGGACGGGGTGGAAAAGCCATCCCTGGCCATCGCCGGAACCCTGGCGTGATCGCCCCACGGGAAGCATGGTCATGGCCATCAGACTAGGTCTCGCCCGTCAAAAGCCAGTCGAACAAACAGGACGACCCAGGAAACACCATCAAGGGTTTCTCATTCTTTGAACTTCCACTCACACCCCCCCGTCCCACACGCTCATCATCCTTGACCACCGCTCACGTCCCATTCTCTCTCAGCCTCCAGATCCTCTCCCCTCCAACAAAGCCCAAAGTCTCCAAACAAACGAAAGGTCAGGGGGAGGCCCTTGGCCAACTCCCTCGTGGCGGAAATGGAGCCCCTGTTGACCCCGGGAAGCTGGTCAACGCTTGCTGTGCTGGGGGTAATGGGTGCGTTTGAAACGCCCAATACGTGGGAGCGGCGTGCGAAGTGAAATCCGAACACAAAGAGAACGTGTGTGGAGGAGAAGGTGGCGGGTTGGGTTGAGGAGGAGGCACGCGGGGTCCTCCCGGAGGTGTTGGCGGAGGATCAGGGTCTTGAGCGTCTGGAGTAAGAGGCCGTCGAGGAGTTGAGAAGAATGAGATGTTTGTGATCATTGCGAAGGTGGAGGAGAGTAAGAAGAGAGCGAGAGATGGAGGGAGGGAGGGAAAAAAAAAGTATGGTTGAAAAAGGTAGTGAATGATATGGCGGCGGCGACGACGAGGGAGCTAAAACGGATGCAGGCAAAAGGCGTTGGTGTCGGTGTAAGAAGATGGTGTGCACGAGCAGGAAAGAGTAAGATGACAAAGTCAAACCTCGACCACACGGGGGGGAATGCAATGCAAATAACGCCGGTGAAGAAGAGGGGGAAACAATAGTCGCCTAGAGGTGGACAACCTGCGCATGCGCTGGTCTCGACGAGTGTAGAAGGTCCCGAGAGGCACGCTGGCGGTCGCGGGCGCGTGAGGTTATATTCGTTCTCAGTCGGCCAGCCCAAGCCCATCTCAGGCTGCCGGCGTTGTAACTGCGCTTCCCAATGAGGCTCACTTCTCGTCTCCCGCATGATGGCACGACACGCAGCTTGACAAGGATGCCCTCAATTCCAAGACGTGTCCCGCCTACCCGCCCTTCCCCCTTCCTCAACGCGGTCAGCCGCGCATGGCATTGTCGCTCACGGCATCCACACCCGCCTGCCGCACCCCAGGTCCACGGATCCACGGATCCACGGATGTTGTGTTGTATGGGGTATCCGATTCTACACCCCAAAAGCGCGGTTCAAGATAGCCAAGCAGGCGGCCGGGGTCCTGTCATGTGGCCCCTGGAGAGGAGATGCCCGGCATGCGATGCAGGACCAGCCAGACAAGGAGGGCATCGGAGATAGATAGCCTCTGCTTCTTTTACACATGCGCCAAACCGACGAGGTGGGTACGATGCTGTGCGACGATGCGAGCGTATCGTGGCTTGCGCACCGTGGCTGTTTTTGAGCCTCAACGGCCCATCCATTCTATCGGGAGACGCCAAACCGTTGGCGGTCTCTATTCCCACCCGAACCGATGTATGCGCATATGCGAGCTATTGTTGGTGTGTGCGTGTGTGTGTGTGTGTGTGTGTGTATCTGAATGTGCATGCCTGTGTGGGTGTGGCCCGTCCCAGCTAGGCCCCGTCGTGGGACGGGCTAGATATGTGACGTGCGTCTATCCGCACGCCAAGCCTTGTCGCTTGCTAGCCTACTGCTCTCACGGAGCTGAGGCCGCCCCGTGATGGTGTGGTTCGCAGCCGATTCCCTCTGTAACCCCAGTTCGGTGGGGCGGCGATGGACAGGGAAAATGCGAGCAGAGTAGGTTGATTAGTATTTGGGACGCGACTCAAGCGAGCTCGCGATTGCTACGTCGACACATCCCCGAAGCACGTCCCGGAGGCAATGACAAGGCTTAGACAAAGAGTCCCCCCCTTCCCATTGCTGGGTCCGACTGCACCAGGACAGCCCACACAAACGATATACGCCACTTGCCTGCCTCGGTCGTACCATGCAGGATACCTGAAGGGGCAGTACGGGGAAGCGGTTCGGAGAAGCCGAAAATGGACCGAGGCTGGCTTGGTTGACTTCTAAGGCTTTATGCAGGCCGTTTCTCCAACGGAAATCCCTGAGGTTTCCCGCAGAGGCCAAGTAGCGACCTGCCCAGAATCCCATCCTCCCGTCTTTGATCTCTTCCACCTGCCATTGGCTACCACACAGATGGATCACATGCCTGAAGGTTGCAGTAGCCTGGCTGCCCGCAACCATGGCTGCTGCAGATCAAGTTACTGCCAGTATTATCTGAGAATGAGATGTGATGACGAGGTTGTGATGAATCTATCCCACGAGAGGGGGGTGAGCCAGGCCATGAGGCTGTGGCACACTCAGGGCACCCCGGCAAAGACGCTGATCGCGTAAGACTCGACCTGTATGGATGTTGCAACATCCATGAATCTGGTCAACTGCTGCAAAAGGTTGGCTAGGCTGCGCCCAATTATTATTATTATTACTCTCATTTCCCAGTAGCCAAGTTTGGCGGCGGGGTGATGACGAATGGTCACCAAATGAGTGGCATTGGACCGTGGGAATGGGCCCGTCCCAAATAGGTCCTATTTAAGTCCCTCGTCACCAAACGAAATCTAGAAGGTATCGGCCGAGTTGTCCCCTGACCATGCCTGCACCGCACGGGCTTTGTCGCAGGCTTGCCAGCGACTGGTGAGGAATGTTACTCAGCCCTATAAGCGCAGCTTAGCTGAGGTCATGCGGTGCTCTGCGGGCTGCACGTGGGAGCTCGTGTTACGCTGCTAAGCACCGCATTTGCTGCGGAAAGGATCCATGTTCTGCGATGTGAGCATTTGCGAACAGTTACAATCAGGCTGCGAGGAGTTGATTCAGTCCAGACCCGCCAACGTACCACATCCTCCCCCCCACACCACCGCCCTGGCTGTGGAGTGCAAAATGACAAATAACAGATGAGATCTGGAAATCCTGGAAGGGCCGATGTCTGTTCGTATGTCCAGGGGACTAATGCAACGGAGCGGCGCGGAGAAGATGTGGGCATGCAGTACAGAGCACGGCAGTCGGCGGCAGCGTGGTCGATGATCCACGCCAGATAAGATGAGAGCCAAGCCCTCGCGAACTCAGGGGTGAGGGGATATTCATAGCAATGTTTCAACGTAAATTCACGCAGGCAAGGCAATGGTTGTTAGAAAGGGGAAGCGATGGGGCACCATCCAACACAAGCGGAAATAGGTCCGAGCTGAGTTCAGGATGGGCCGGGGTTCCGGGTGCCATCTTGCGGAAACGTCCCCTATCGAGTCTTTGTTATGCATCAATCTCCATCTGGCAAAATGTTAGCTAGTCGCAGATGATGCGGGTCGCGGTTACAACAAACTTGTTCGTGAGCTAAAATAAAAGTCCCTAGAACGGACCTTTCATTATTCCCATCTTCCCTGTTGAACGCCACCCTGAAATCCCATTTTTCGTTTTCGTAGTAGTAACATACACTTCGGTAAACTTTTCCTCTGACCGGTTGGCGCATCATCTTACCGGTGGCCCCGCCCCCGGCTACGGGATCGGCTTCTATCACCGTAGCTGTCGTAGCTGCTTCGGCTCGCGCTACGACGTCTAACGTCGTGGTCGTCGTATCGGCCACCACCCCGACGCCTCGGCACCGCAGGGGACTTGGAGCGCGACCGCGCGGAAAACGAGTCGTTTGAGCGGCTACGGTAGCGACTCCCACCCCCTCGCGAAGGCGGCGGGCCGGGCGACCGTGAGGGAGAACGCGATCCCGGGCGGTAAACGTCCGACCTTGGGCCATACCTGCCGCCCGGTGACATACGACGACGGCCACCTCCGCCCACCATACTTCCACCCCTTCCAGCACTTGCTCCCAGAGGACCCCCACGCGGGCCTGCAAAAGGGATTCTGGGGTCAATATTGGCACCGCGTCTAGCCGTTGGAGGAGCAGGCGATAGTTTGCGACGGGGTAGCACGATGGAGACATTGATTGTTGCGCCATCCACTTGGGCCTCGTGCATGTGAGCAATAGCCGCCTCGGCATCGGTCTCATGTTCGAAAAGGATATAGGCTGTGCCACGGTTGGTCCCAACTGTAGAGACCGGTCAGTAATTTAGTCCAAGTTCAGGGACCAGGGCTCTGCGATGGTGTCGGGGCCAGCTTACAAGTCCTGTTGATAGGCAGGTCCAAATCCTTAATTCGGCCGAACTGACCGAAGATCTCATACAAATGTTGCTCATTAACATTCTTGGACAGGCGCTCCACTACTATCTGGGGCATGGTCAGTTGAAGTTCTCGAAATTAGGCAAAATGAGTTGAGTTACCTTAGTGCTCTTTCCCGGCGGGGTAAGGTCCCGGTCTCTGCTGTCGCGTTCACGATCACGTCCTCTGCTCCAGCTTCGGCTGCGAGTGCGGCTCCGGTAGCGACCATTTCGTCGCGGGGGCGTAGTCGATCGAGCTGGCGAACGCGAGTCGTAACGGTGGCGGTCGGTCGAACGAGAGACGTCAGATCGCGGGGTTGGTGAGCGCGTTCGGGTGCGGGATCTGGTGCGATAACGCCCTCGCTGGGGCGAGGACGAGCGTGAGGCCATCGTTGTGCAGCGTTGGCGCGCGGTTGAGACGTGTCGTCGTAGGCGAGAAGAGAGCTGAGCTGTAGCTACTTGCAGGTGTTTGGCGGGTGGTCACGTGTAGCATCGGCAAGGTGCGCTAGCGCAATGTGGCTGTAGGGTAGTCGACTCGACTATGCGCCTCCCTCTCACCGTGTTTTGTATGAGGTGGGTTTTGTGCGGATGCAACTCAATTAGTACTCGGTCTATCTCGGGGTCATGCAGGTTGGCAGTGCCGTGCATCTACTTTATCTTGCCCTAGCACCCCGGGGACAGCCCCAGAAGACCCTGGGAACTAATGCAGCCTCTTCGAATATCTCCGAGACGAACCTTGTTGTTGTTCCATCCGATTGCCAGTTCCAGCGGGCTGGTTCAGATGCCCTGATGTGATCACAGTCCCCTGAGTCGATCCAAGCAAGGAGTCATATTTTTCCCATGATCTGATCCCATCCCATCCTTTGGGAGCAGCCATCCTCCACTATTAATTACGGTGCATGCTTGCTCATTCGGTGCCCCTGCCCAATACTTCTCGATCTGTCCTTGACCCTCGCTCACACAACCCTCTGGAGTATTCCTTGCTGTTTAACTGGCCGTTGTATTAGACTCGTGCCAAGCATGGATCCAAGTTTAGTGGCGTTTGCGGATTAGAACTATGGTTTGTCAAGTGGCTGTTTCTGGTGGCTCTCACAGCAAAGCCACAGTTAACTTTCTTTTCATTGATGATTGACAAATTCTCTGGACACACACGCTGCCTTGAGGAATTCAATGCTCACTGAGAACTTCGATTGCATGCTTCTTAATTATCGTGGTTCATCAGGTTCAACTCCTCCCCCCGCTGGACTGGGTCTTCCGTCCGTCCGGGCCCACCCTCCCCGGCTCGATCAGAAACGCGCTTGGCTGCATAGTGGTCCTGGAGACGGCTTATAAAGCCGGAGGAGATTATTAGGACAAAGAATATAATGAGACCTACGACGACGCCAACGCCAATTGCCCCCCGGTCGGTGGGTTTGACCCTCCTGCTTGTTCCCCGGTGGGGTTTCATTGGGCACCGGTGCAGCTGACATGGTTGTCTGTTGACGAGATGAGGGATAGCCAAACAAGTCCCATCAAGATAAGAAAGGGCTTGAATCGGGTATAAAGTACCGAGGCTGCTCCTGGGCTTTCAAAAGAGTGAAAAATCAAATTGGCGAATTTTCCTCCCCAGGCGAGCGGACTGACCGCCAAACGCTGCGACAGACAGCTCGAGCAGCCATTTTACACTACTGTTCCCCACGATTCCAGTTCATTTGAAGACTCTGTATGAATCGTTGTTTGGACAACGGTGGGAGAATAAAGAATGTTTGCTGACTGCTTGACCTCTCGCCCAAGGGGACGCATTTGCAACATGTTTTCTTTAGAATTTTGGCTGGTTCAGGAAATGATTTAATGAGGTAGATCAAACAAAGGTATGAATGTCAGAGTCCAAGACTCTAATCTCTCAGGACTTCGGTGTTGACGTGTCGTCGATCCAGGAACGGACAAAACCACCTGGTCTCAGTCACGGGACCAGTCCAAAATTATCTTTGTCTTCACAGGCTTATCCATACATATCATACCTTTTAATTCACCCAAGTTAGTTCAATATTTTATGAAACACATACCGACCGCACATTGTGGTTTGTCGTCGCACCATTGCCTCCCTCGTCCCGGCCTCCCTCGTCCCGCCCGTCATTGCCTCGCACAGTTCATGCAATACCCCACCATAAAATAATCGAATACCTAAGATACATATTTTATTGTATAACAGTGGGTTTTATTTGTAAAACGAATATTGTTAGGCCTTATGGAATACATAAGACACACCTAATACCGCGCTTTAGGCCCTCCGCTGTTTTACTTCCCGTTCACCTTTTGCTGAAGGTTTTGATGGGACTTTGTAGCCTTTTCCAAGAATATAGGTCCCAGATCCTTCTTTTCATTTGCTCAGAAGCGCGCTTCTTGATCCCTCTGTATTTCGCGCCAACTTCGTCCTCCTCTCCAACATGAAGAACGACCCCCAAGAAACGGAAGAGAACTGAGTGAAGAACTATCCGACACATCCTGTCATTTATAACTCGAAAAAGGTGGATTTCTACAAAATTCAGTGAATATCTGGCAACTAGGGAGAAAGAATCGATTTTCCCCCTTGTCTCTACTTCCAGGATCTCTCGCTTCAGAATGTCGCACATTTCTGCCATCTCCCGGGAGACGAATTCAAGGAAGATGAACATGGTTGATCCTGCCCCAATTAATCATTTCTGTATTTGTCAGCATATATCTCGGAAGAAACGTCAAGTATTTCCTCATCAATAATAGAGATACCTTTGCAGAGAATGGAATGAGTCTTCTTGATGAGATCTCCAGCTAGGTCTTGTTTATGAACAACCAATCGATCGAATATATAATGAAAAGCCTTCATGAGCTGAAAAATCTTGACTCGTCCACGTAGTCATGGTGAAATGCTGTGAAAGGATGGACTGCTGGAAAGGGTTTGCGAAAGAGAGCATAAGCTATGTGCAGAGGTGGGAGAGGAATCAGAGAAAGAAGTGAAGGTTCTTAATTGACATTAGTGAGCCGCGTTACAAGTAATTTGGAATAACCTTGTTGTGTCGTTACTTCCAGAATATCTGAATACAACTGCAAGAACACCAATGGCGCAAACATGACAGGTGCTCAAGCAACACAAACATCACGGATAACACAAATAATAGAAACAGCACCAATAGTACAAATTGAATAAAATAATACCAACATATGAGTAATAAAACAAGTAAATAATGCGATAAATGACACGAATTTTCGGCTGATAGTTTGATGTGTGGACAATTGTGCCAATGGCTCTCGCTTGTTCTGCGGACAACCTTGTTCAGTTGTCCTTTTAGAATTGACGGGGTTATTATCGGGTTTTGTATACAGGCAGCCAGGCTCTAATCTGAAACAGAATAGAGTATACTGGCGTCATATGCCAGAGCAACAAGATGGGTGGCAAAAAAGCATTTGTAGGCGGAGAGCGGGACATAAGAGCGGAAGCTACATCAGCTGCAGAGAAGAACATTGCTGTTGAAAGTCGCAGCAGTCGTCTCGAAGTACCAATATTATCCCACTAATTGTTGGCGGTGTGGACAAGGCCAAAGTGATCCTTCCTGAACGAAGCAAATATGTTCTCGGCATCATTGCTTAGCCAACTAGACTTGGTGATGCTCAGGTTGGCCGAACTAGCTACCGAGCCGTTCGCGTGAACCAAGCGCTTGCTCCTTGATTTCGAGGCGCATTCCATGGTTTAGACACAAGGTAGTCAAACTCAACATCAACCATCTTGCCATCACCCATCGAGAAAACCTTCATTCTTAGAAGGGAAGACGACCTTTGATGACTCAAGGGCTGAAGTGAGTCTGCAGCAGCAAAACCGGCATTGGTATTGGGAAGGTGATCATCGATGATAATGGCAATTGCGGTCAAGTTGGGAATATATCCGGCCTCGACCGAGTCATCAATGACCATTGTCAACTTTCCTGACATTTTCAACATGTTGCCACTTCTCTTTGTTCAAGTAGTCGGCAACGAAGGCGCTGCTGATGGAGGATCAAGTGATGACGCCAAGCCCACCGGGGCAGTCAATGAACTGCAGGTCCCCTCTGAGAAAAGAAGCTTCGGGTCATAGCATCAGCAACACAAACTGCTCTCCCCAAGTTAAAGCTCAATACCAGCCCCTTTGGGCAAGCGGTCCAACTGGGGGCTAGCAAACCAACGCGGGCAACTGCTTGTAGAGTAGCTTGTTAGGTACCGACCCGGAGGGTATGACGGTAGCAGATACATTCTTAAAGTGCACTGAACTAATTGACTTGAGGCAGACTAGCCCGGCACAGTGGGAGTCATTGACGAGGGAGGAGTTTGCTAAAGTGGTTATGGTGCATCCTTGTTTCACCTGGCATACACCGGATTTCTAGATACTAGCAGGGCTTAATTATTCTGGATCATATATGCACATTCGTGGAGCTGGCTTTTTTTTTTTGCTGATCTTGCATTGTGGTGCTGCGTCGGAGGGTGGAGCAGGCGAACACTTTGCTGACATGGATGGGCAATTTTACTCAGCTTCCTGTGGTTTCTTCCCTTTGCGAAATGTCTGCCTCGAGCCCTTCTTGCATGATGTCGCATGCAGCATTAACTCAATTGAGTATCGAGTAGAAGCCGTGACATGCGACTAACCCCCCCCTCTTTATGTAGATCCTGAACTTGGCTGCATTGAATGTATGTGACTCGTGATTCGTGCCTGGGTCTCCAGCAGCAGCTTGTCCTCTGCGAACCAACAGCTTATTGTCTTATCTAACCGCCTGCCAACATGACAACATAACGGCATCTCATGAACACCCCATACTAATCAGTCCCTGCGGTTCCCCATGTACCGTGGGCCGCCCCAATCCAGCACTGGCACGGGGGCGTGCAGTCGGTTAACCGTACCGAGCTAGGTGCAGATCCGGATGAGGTATTATCAATCTCTCGCGCCTCGCAGCACAGTCCGGGGGCTAGTAGCATGAGAGTCCACCTCACCATGACGCTATCGCTGAGACCCAAGGTTTGATGAGCCAGCAACGGGGCTTCGACTGGATCATGACAGACCATGCCTTTCTCTCCTTCGTACTCTTGAGAACTGAGTGTGCAGACCTGGTTCCGACTTAGTCACAACTATCCCACTGACGGGTGCTCTAGCTTTGACTGTGATCAGTCCTAACACCCAGAAGGGGCAGCTGGTCGTTGTAAAAATCCAGCATGTAGACAGACACACTCGTGCTTGTCCGCGTGTGCGCATGCCGCGCCCACTTCTGTTTAACTATTCACCGGCTCTATCTGGACAATCCTATGGCAGACCTAAGCCAAAGCCAACAGCTCAGAAACTTCAAGGTGGCAATGCGAACATACTGAACCCCTAGACAGGGGCAACAAATCACAGTCTTTAAGGAGGCTCAATCTCGAAAGGAATACATCTCAATTAATCGGGGAACGCCTAACCTCAATCATACATGTAGCCCGGCCCGGCACTCTGAGACCAACGCCGAGAATACTTCGCCGACGTTTTGGCCCTGGTATGGACCAAGAGAGCTGAGTTGCCCGCATATCATGACCGGGCTCTACATGAACAAATCCACCCTGCTCAAAAAAAACATAGTTCCGTTGCAATGATGGCCCGTCGCCCAAAGTTTCCATTTCCCGTGGTCGTAGCTTTGCGATATTCGATGTCGTTAAGTCTTCATATGCGATTTTCATGAAGACCGAGTTACCCAAAAAGGATGAGGGGTATCAGCGAGTAGCAACAACTACCATCAGTTAGCTTTCGGACGATGCCCTTGTTTGGATTATTGATTTGACTCGTGTGCCAAAAGCTGACGTACCGGCCGGAACGATAATGATAACGAGCAGAATAATGATACCAATAATCAGGCACATGCGCATCTTCATGTCCTTCCACCACATCTGCTTGCGGACTCGGTTGGCTCCACGACGGAAGCCCTGGGCGGAGACGGCCAGGTTGTCGGTCTTGTCTTGGAGAGCATCGAGACGTTCACCACGTTGAGAGACCTTGTTAATGTTATCGCGCATAACACCAACGGTGTCATCAATTTGCTAGAGGGTTCATGTTAGCACTGGTTGTCATAATCCTCCTTGTTGTCACTGGGTAGAGCTCTGCGAGTGGATTGCGAGGCGATCGACGATACGACAATAGGGGGTTTGTTGAGCAAGTGCCCGCTTCCCGTAAGCTCATCACAGGGGTTCAAGCTGCCATTGCCGCAGAAACGACCATGGGGGAGCTGGGCGAGCTCGTCGCAAAATGGCTGAAAAAAGCGTTTCAGGCTCGAACCCCAAAATGAGTCGTCAATTTGCATCGCATGGTCTGGGATCAGTTGACTGTCACGGTGTCGCCGTGTCGTCATTTTCATGTGGTCCGCAAATGTCGGGTGACGGCCAAGTGTCCCTCCGTCCATACATCGTCATCGGTCGCTCGGTCTCGCAATCCACGGGCACCTCTATCGCTCAGGCGACGCCAAAAGAATCAAGATGTTCGACTTACAGCCTGCAGCGCCTGGGTTCTCGCGTTGCCGCCGCCCTGCTGGCCTTGCTGGCCGCTGGGGATGTAGGGGTCGTAGGGGGCCTCCTGCTCAGGCATTTTTGCGGATGGTTGAGGGAGATTCGAGGAAAAGGGTAGCGAGATCGGCGCGTGAGAAATGAATCGATGAGGAAAGGATGAACGGAACGCTGCGTTGTGTCGTGACGGTTTGCGGAAGGGAAAAAAGGTTGAAGAAGCGAGTCTAGATGATGAAAGTGGGAAGTTACTGTGAGACGTTGCGCTGGCCAAGGCGAAACAAGCAGGCCAGAGAGATCAAGGTGGGCTGGTAGTGAGGCGCTGCACGGGGTGACGAGGCACGGAGGCAACGGAACGGGGGCCCTTGCTGACCGCGGTAGGTGCTACAGTACCGAGAGAGCGCTGTAGTGCTGAGCCTAACAGGCAGGTATGTCATGGTTCAGCACTAATCTCGACCAAGCCGCCGCCCTTGGGCTTTGTTCAGCGGTCCGGGGGCTGGGTTATTTTTGGGTGGATTACAGTCCGGGCTAGCATTTGAGACGCCAAAACCTGATATGCATCGACAGGTAATTAGAGCCTGATGGATGCGACACGGCGTCTGCTTCAGGTTCGTGTCTTGATTAATCTCTGCAAAGCACCCGCCGACGGGGGTCTGATCGTTGCCCACTGGGGCGACCGGCACCAAGAAAAAAAGAGGGTACCAATGCGAGGCTGGTGACGCCCGTGATGCCTCTTTCATGCCTCAGGCCCAAATTCACAGCATGACAGGCTAAGAATGGCGGCAGGGCTGGGTGAAAGGTATGCGTTGGTGTTAGCCCGGCGGCCCGGTTACGTCGCTATCTACCTCCAGCCTCTGAGCCAGCGCCAATTGGATGAGGCGGCGCGTGGCTGTGGGGGTGGTCTCCCTCGTCGGGCCTGAAGGGCAACTTGGATGGTGGCTGGCGACGTAATGACACGTGATGATGGGGACTGTTCCCCTCTCCTCAGCCACTTCGCCGAACTCTCCGGTGCAGGGCAGTTCGTTGCTGGGACATGTGGCTGAGCGACCTTCTTCCCTTGTCTTACGTAACGTAACGTCTGGGTCGAGGAATGTTATTTCATGGATTTTCAATGCGACATCATTTGCGACAGGAACGAGAACGCAAGGGATGTCTAGCGACAAATGACGGTGCATTCAACGGGTCCATGCCATCTCGAGGCTATTTCGTGCTGGGATGGCGCCCGGCGATCTGGAAGTGTCGGGACAGTTGCTCGATTGCTGCAGCGGACAGTCCTCACACTCATGCTGTCATTCCTTCTCCCCGCGCTTCGATGCTGTGCCGCAGGGCTGCGCCCAGCCGGGGCATTGGGGATTCGTGATGTGCACAAGCGCCGGAGCCTTTGTTCGGATGAATAGGGAAATACGGACCCTTTTACTTCTCGTGTGTGCAAAATGACGAAAAAATTTACGAGCTGGGTACGCCCTGGTGGATGATGTCACCCGTGATTGGACATCCCTGAGGAAGGGGAGCAGTGTGTCAGTGCTCCTCACCCCCTTTGGGTTTTTTTTCCTTTTTTGCTGCTCACAGTTGGCTCGGGAAGACGGGACGAATGTGCGCGGTTTGTGTGGTGTGTGAGCTTTGGTGAGCAGCTACACAAGTCGAACCCAGGAACAGGCTGCGGTGTCGTGTCCCTCAATAACTAGTGCCAGGGCAGGGTTTGAGCCAGAGGTACGACAGATGAGAGAGTCTGTGGGACAGAAGACCAACAGTAACTGAGCGTTTTTGGTAATGTCAGGATGTCTCCGCTGACAGGGTATGTTTTCATTAAGAAGGACGCGGACGTCGATATTTGCACGTGAGTATTGGCTGGTTCTCCCCGGAAATAGACACCATCCAACCAGTACAAGAATAAGGCTCTCGACGATGTCAGCTGCAACCGTGTCCGGCCGGTATCCGACGACCGAGAGCGGATACCGGACCCAAATAGGCAAAGGCCAGGCTCCCCGCCGAGCAGCTTCAGTTCGAGGTTAACTTGACCAGGTTCTCCTCATCTCATGACGGTTTCAGCAAATCTAGGCCAAGCCTCTTTTGCGTCCTTTAGTACTGCTGACTGCTGGGTGTGTTGGTATGCAGCCTCGACTCAGCAGCTGCATGGCCACGGGTCTGTTCTGGAACTTTGTCTGGCCCTGGCGGTAGAAACACGACGGGGTTTTCGCTTGGGCTTATGGAGCGACTTGCAGCAGCACAAGCCCATGGAACTGACCCATCCCGTGTAGTGTATTAGGGTTCCGTGTTTCTCTATGCGACAGTGGGCGCCGAAAAAGAAAAAGAATATACGATAGGGCGCCTATGTTTAAAATTTTTTTCTTTTTCCTTCATCTTTTATTTTCGCACGGACTGCTTCGATGTACCCCCCTTCGGATAGATACGTCAATGGCTTCGTTCAGCTCTGGGTAAAGATGGTATGGATCCCCAAGCCTCTCACATGGGTCCCGACGAAGCTGGCCAGTCTCGTCAGCCCATGTCATCCCTCGTCTCTGCACAGCTGTCGGCTGCCCCGCCACGCTTGGATTTGAAACCTCGTCGCTCACTTGCTCGCCTCGGCTGGGGTTGTTTCTCTCGTCCCGTCCCCTCCAGCGGTCGCTATGAGCCTCTGAATCGCGGGTCCCCGGCCATAAGTTTTCACCCAAATGAGTTAGCACATACCCGCCCGCACCCAGTGAGCCATGGCCCGGGCAGCCCTATGGACCCATCTCGGCTCCGTACATGGGGCCCAGCGCTCAGAACTGCTCGTATTCCGCCTCTCTGTTTTCAATCGCGGGGCCTGGGCGCTGGAGATCTGGCGGGAATGGTAGGGCATTGATTGCCTTTCCTTGTTGTTGGTCTTGAGGGGCTGACTGTTGTCATCGACTCCGACCTTGAATCCTCCATGTCGATCCCATGTCACTGTTGCAGTTGTGTATTTGCCGGCTGCTGTATGACGGCACCAGAAACGTACAGTAGCTTACTTAGACTATAGCTTAGAGCTCACTGCTTAAAGCTAGCTCGGCGTGATACACATGTACTTTCCGCAGTCGGTCAGGCACAGAGACGCAACATTTGGACACGGGCAAGTTTAGCCACAAAGCCCAAAGGGTCAATGTTCCCACCACCATCTGACGTGAGTGGGTTTGTAAAACGGCCTAGATTCAGAGTAGCCCATGGGTCCCGAGACCCAAAGAAGCAATGGCCCTTTTTTTCCTTTTGATCTTTTGCTTGCCTTAATATCGGCGTGGCATGGCATGGCATGGTGCCAACAGTCGAGGTTCAACAACACGAACCACACCCAATCCTGCCCACACACCTCACTCTCTCACACCCCGTCTTCCTTCTTCTCCCCGTTTCGTCCGTTGTCATCCGTTCTTTCTTTTTATTCTTCTCCTCTCCCCTATCCTGTCTACTCAAAAGCTCCTGATGCGGGACCTCTTCACTTCGTTCCATCATCTTTGACTCAGCCGCTCGTGCCAACCGGGTTTGTCAGTCATCCCCTCACGACACATCCCACCTGCAAATTCTCGCCTCCGCTTCCTCGGACCTTCGCTTACGTCCTTTTACCGACACCCGATTCCATGTCGCTCAATGCACGACTTCGTATCTGAGCTCATCGTCGCCAAGCCAAGTCATCGCCATGGCCCAGACGTGGAAACCGGAGCCCAAGCTCGGCTTCGGTGGGCTCGTCGCGTCCATACTGGTCGCCCTGAGCAGCCTTGCCGCAGCCTATGAACTTGACCCTAATTCAACCAGTATGCCTAAACACCCATTGTTTCCGTAGCGGTAGCCCATGCCCATGTCTGACGTTCAATTCTGCAGCATCGGTCAAAACAATCGCAAAAAATATGGCCACCGATATGTTGTCGTTCTACAACGGCGACCAACCCGGCGGCACCCCTGGTCTGCTTCCTGACCCATACTACTGTAGGATAATTTCCACTGCCCTTTTCTTCTGGCAGCGGTACTGTCTGGTGGTTTTACGATTCTAATTGGTCAACAGGGTGGGAGGCTGGCGCAATGATGGGATCATTAGTCGGTATGTAAGCACCTTGGCCGAAAGCATCGGCCGATCCCTGGTGGATCATCCATTAATAACACGATCCAGAATACTGGAAGTACACTGGCGATGACCAATTTGTCAACATTACCAAGCAGGGCCTTCTTTTCCAGGTCGGCGATCACAATGACTACATGCCGATAAACCAAACCAGAACCGAAGGAAACGACGACCAAGGATTTTGGGGGCTAGCTGTTATGTCTGCGGCTGAATACAACTTTCCTCACCCAAACGAGGACCAACCACAATGGCTTGCCTTAGCACAGGCAGTTTTCAACACACAAGCTGCCAGATGGGACACTGAGCATTGCGATGGTGGCTTGCGATGGCAGATTTTTCAATGGAACAACGGCTACAACTATAAAAATTCCATTTCTCAGGCTTGCTTCTTTGCACTCGGTGCTCGACTCGCCCTCTTTACCGGAAACGAGACCTACGGAGACTGGGCCAACAGGACATGGAACTGGATGGAAAAGATTGAATTCATCAACACCACGAGCTGGGCTGTCTATGACGGCGCACACATCGAAACCGGCTGCACAAACATTGTCCCCTACCAATTCTCGTACAACGCGGGTGGAATGATCCTTGGCGCGGCAGCCATGTATAACTGGACTGAGAGCCAGCTCTGGAAAGATCGCCTCGACAACCTTCTTGAAGGCGTCAAGGTCTTTTTCACAGGCCCAGACCGAAATCTCATGACCGAAGTTGCATGCGAGCCCGTCAATCTATGCAACCTTGACCAACAGTCGTTCAAAGCCTACCTCAGTCGGTGGCTCGCTATCACCACTCAATGGGCCCCTCATACCAGTGACACGATATTGCCGCTGCTGCGAGCGTCTGCTGTCGCCGCGGCGAAACAGTGTGTGGGAGGTGACAATGGGCGGATGTGCGGTTTGGTTTGGAACAAGGACAAGTATGACAACTCCACGGGCGTGGGACAACAAATGGCTGCGATGGAAGTTACACTATCATGTATGATTCAGGACCGATCTGCTCCCTTGACGAAAGACACTGGTGGTACCAGCAAGGGGGATCCAGGAGCCGGTTCCGAAGATATAGGGCGTACTGTGCCAGAGCGCGATTGGAGACCGATCACAGCAGGCGACAAAGCAGGGGCTGCTATCCTTACGGCACTTGTTATTGGCATCTTTACTTCCAGTCTAATGTGGATATTCGTCGACGAGACCTCGGACAAGACTGCTGTTCAACAATTTCACGACTTTCGGACTTCCACCACTGCGGCTGCGGTTGCGCTCGCTGCAGGTGGTGGTGCTGCAACTGTGTTGCATCGCAAGGAAGGTCCCGACAGCTTTAATGAGAAGGCCAAGGGACTGTCTCACTCCAACGACAATAGTTTAAGACCTAGCGAGGAAAAGGGGATTATGAATCTTCCACCCGCACTGATTTCCAACGTTCGCAACCAAGAGTCTCAGGCTCCTCGCCGGGTGTCAAGCATGCCTATAGGATGGCCTCATAACCCTGCGGTGAGAGGAAGCAGCGCGTTTGATCCTGATGGTATTTCCTCTGTATCTGGACGCTACTCCTACAGCGATCTACTCAATACCAAGAAGGTGCCAACTCACTCTCCGGGAGAGTTGAGCTCAACAGAGGAAGAAGATGACACCCCTGACGGCCCATCAATTGCCAAGAAGTCAAGTGGCACCATCCCGCCCACAACGAACACTGCCAAAGAGGTGAACGGGAGTCTCACACCACCGACCAGTGGCACGAGTAGATCGGTGTCCCAAAGCAATTCAGTGAGATCTGCTCGGTCGTCAAGGAAGAGCCACGAAACACCCACTTACAGCTGGCTACCAAAGAGGAGCATATCGACCAGCAGACCTAATACTCAAGGAGAGTAGTACAATATCTCTCAACAAATACGAAACAGCAACCTGACATTCCAAGTATATGCATGGAAGAAATGATGGATATGGAACAGAAGTATACACATAATGGCTTTGGGATTTTATGATGAAATTTTATGAACAGACATCAATTGGGAATTATAGGCGTTGCGGGGTGGCATGTGTTGGCTAGCCACCAACGGGAATGGCGCATGTTTGACGGAAAAAGAGGATTACTGACATTTTTTTAACGAGCGATTTCTTTTATTCTGCGGCGTACGATGTTGCGCGCAAAATTTGTGGCCATTTCCAGTGGTCTGGACATGACTTGAATACCCCCTGTGGAATCTGAACAGGTAACGATTTGTTAGTTGCTGGGTTGGTTAAAAATGAAGGCCGTGGCCTTGAATTACACAATCTGTATGATCTCAATGGAACTAAGCTCGAGTGTGTGTGTGTGTGTGTGTGTGCTATTAAAAGATACTCAACGAAATGATTCTCTTTGCATTCTTATGTGAAACAAAACCACCCTAAGAAAGTGAATGACGACGATGGATGCCCATCTACGTATTAGTGTCTGTCATGCTGGCCTCTCACCTAAGGCTTTTCTTAATCGACGGTTCAAGGCCAATTCCTGGCAAGACCTAGCAACTTGGTGCTTTTCTCTTTTTAAAAATTACTTGAAGGTGCAAAGAGATATGCCCCATTTCTTGACCTCTACAATGGCGACAAATTTCTCCATGTCCCTCATGCAGAGCTGCCCGTCAATAACCGGATTGAGCCCTTTTTGATCCTTCACTTCACCATTGGCCAAGATGAAGGCCTGGATCGAGGATCGCCGCGCTGCTGAAACGCCCGATGGTTTTGGTGCATGCCATGGGGAGTACCGTCTTGGGGCGGAATGCCGTCGTCCACATGCCCTGCTCAACCAAGCCTGGGTACACGCGAACAAAGGGCCGAAGGAAGTTGAGTTGACCATGAAAATTTCCAGGGCGAAGAATGGTTCAGTTCTCGTAGCTGGCGGTTTTGACCCGATCCCCGACGGACGCCTTGGAACGCAGCGCGGTGGCGACTAGGCCCTGTGAGTTGAGAAACGGGAGCATTTTCAGCTTGCCAACGCGGAATTTGCCCGAGTAGACGACGTGCTTGACCCCAGAAGATTTTCCTGTATTAAGAATGGTTTCAAACCAACGAGCTTCGGCAGCTAAGTCGCTGGAATTGGGCATGAAGTTCATAAAGATGGTTTCGCACCTGCAAGGGCATCTTTGTTGTCGTAATCACTGACCCGAAGCTTTGTACTATTGGACTCCAAAGTCTTGGATTTTTGGAGGATGGGTTCCTCGCAAGAGTATGGACTTCGGCATCCTTTGCTCGGGGCTGGCAGGCAACGGCGCCGCTTTAGTTCCCAGTAGCATCACAAACAAATACTCGGGTAATGCTGATGGTTATTGTCGATATTTCTGCTGAATCGGCGATGTTTTGATGACATTTTCGGTTTCACGATGAAAGAATGCTATTATGTATATAGATGACCCTTGGCAATAATACCAAACCATCTTAGCTTTATTTCACCATTGTCTATCGAGTACAAGTGTCGTCAACTGATGATCGGCATTCCGCCGGGCGGAGTTCCGCACCCCCACATAGCCCGGCGTCGATCCTCCTCAGTGAAGGTTGGACTCTGTTGTCAGCATCAGCCTCACTCACATCGGATTTCCGCCATTTCATCGCTATTTTACAAATCCAAAAGCATCTAAGCCGCATAGAATCCTGGCCTTGCTGCTTCCCCGTTCCGCACGCCATGTCTCTCACCGCTCGCGAACGTCGAAATCCTCCGCCGCGGCGAAAGTCGTGCGCTGCCTGTATCAAGGCCAAGCGCCGCTGTGACATGAGTGTACCTGCATGCCAACGATGCTCTCACAGAAGCATCCCCTGTATCTACCCAACCCGTGCGACGCGTGGCCCGCAACCAAGGACATCACAGGCGCTTGTGGACACTATGCCCGGGATTTTGGTTGATAGTTCCGCGTCGTCGTCGCCGTGCACCCAGCTCGAGAGTCTGGGCGAGAGCTTCGATTCGGCAGATACAGCCCTCGATGTTGGGTTTACCGACTTGGAGACGTTTGACTTCCCTATAGACGAGGATACATTGGGGCTCATCCAGCAGTCGACGGCGGTTGCTCCTCCATCGACCAAGGGCTTTGGCACGCTCCCGGACGTTATTTCAAACAGACTACAGTGGGCCATTGATGAAATTAAAAAAGCGCCCTCGATGATGGTGTTGGAGACTCAGACACCCTGGTGTCACCCTATGGTGTACAAGGACGGCATGCCTCGTTCCATCCAAGGTAGGATTTTTTGTCTTGAACCGGAAATGAATCCATCTAACCCTGATGCTAGATGCTCACGCATGCTGCGCTTTGTATTTAGCAAAGAATCGCACAAACGCTCCTGTCATCTTTCGCTCTATTGAGTCTCGAGTCAACGACCTTCTCTGTGCTCCGTCTCCCAGCACGCCCTTGGAGAGTCTTGCTCAAACGCAGTCCCTTCTTCTCTACCAGATAATCCGCTTGTTTGACGGAGATATAGGTGCTCGCGCCGCAGCAGAGCGTGACATTTCGGCCGTCGAAACATCGGCGATTGCGCTCTACTCTCACGCCAAATTTGATCATGAGCAGAATGCTGACTTGCCCTTGTTCCCGATTGCCCCGACCAAGACATTCTGGCGCGAGTGGATTCTGCACGAGTCCATCAGGCGAACCCTCATCCTGACGTTCTTCTTCCTTCAGGCGTACCGAATTATGACTTACCAAAAAGGCTTGCATTGTGATGGCAAACTGGGTCTGTGCCACTCGTGGACCATTTCAAGGTACCTATGGGAAGCATCATCGCCCATGATGTTTGCGGAGGCGTGGAAAAACAAGAACCATTTTGTTGTATCGAATGCCCTCTTCAACGAGGTGCTGCAAGAAGCAATGGCCGATGACATTGATGCATTTGGGAGAATATTTATCACGTCATTGGTGGGGGTTGATGACGCGGAGGGATGGTTTGCGAGCCGGGGAGGGAGCCTTTGAGAGGGTTCTAATTGGATATATAGTATTAATGAACTCTCAATTGACGATGAATTATCTATGCCAATGAGTGTAGAGCCCTATTGAGCGATGAGGAGAAGGACAGAAACTAGAATGAGGTAATGCGAAGGCTCTAGTACTCAATTACGAGCTCTCTTCCTCAACCAAACACGCGGGTTTAGCTCAGTTGGGGTATGTTGTAAATTATCCACTTTCTGAACGCAAATCACTAACCTTCACTGACAGAGAGCGTCAGACTGAAGATCTGAAGGTCGTGTGTTCGATCCACACAAACCGCAATCGCTTTTTTTTTGCTCATGCCTCCATTTTTGCCAGTGTGAGGGGGTTTAGGAGAGGGGAGCATCTCAGGTGCTGCATGGCATCCCTGCTAGCATATCCGCTTTTGACATATGGGGCTCCTTATGTAATGCGATAATGCTGGAAGTGGATCGACTCGTTCAATTTTGACTTTGTCGCTGGGATTCGAATCCACTTAAGCTCAGCATGGGATGATTACCTGGCAATAAAAGCCGTCAATTTCAGACATGGGAATAATTGGAGCTCGGGTTCGTTTGGAAGGTGTCATGGCTTTTGCACACGAGCGAGTCCACCAATGGCCACATCAGCTGTGCCGCTCGTGGGTTGGTTAATGGCCAGATGGTGCTACCCGGGGCCGGTAGATATTTCCCCCGGTCTCAATCGCAATAGTGTAAGCCGATGGATCTCGCGGCCGCGAATACCATCCCCCTGAAACTTTATGGCACACCGTATGCTTTCCATGTATCATTCTTGAAACAATCAAGAGGCCTTTCCAAGGCTGTTCACGATGCCTCCGAGTAATATCGACACGCATGCCTCCAGGGCCGTGGACAATTCCAGCCTACTGTCCCCCAGTTTGCTCTCCCCCAGAGCATACGACGACGATGCCTCTTCTGTTCACAGCCGCAGTGATCAAGATACCGATAGCGATGACGACCAACTCATTTCTCGTGCGAGGAATAGCCGCGAGCTGCGCGCGCACGACCGCATAGTATTGCTGGAAGAGGAGGAGATGGACAAGTTGGTGACGGACACACGGAAGAAACAGGAACGAGACCGCCGTGGCTCCGGGCTCGCTGTCCCCAACGCGCTCAAGATGTTCGGCCGGCGCCTGTCAACCCCGAACAGGAACATGGATGGCAACAGCTCGACCGAAGATTTGGTTTCCGAAAAGAGAAGTGCCCGCCGCGCGCGACGGCAAAAGAGGCGGGAAAGGCTGATGGAGGATGCGCAGCACGGCGAGGACGGCGAGCTAATGTACGAGATGGAAGAGGGGGGAATGAAAGAGGGCAGCTCGACCGGCGACAGCAGCGAGAGAGAAGACAGCGACGAGATGGACCGGGCGAACCTCAGCATGATGGCTGACGCCAAGTACCAGCGACGACGAAGCTGGCGCCGCTGGGTTTTGATCCATACTCTCATCGCTATCGGATTCGCCATTCTCATTTTAATCGCCTGGAAGTTGTCCAAGAACAGGAAGAGCACACACGTCAAGCAGAGGCTGGTGAGCAACGGAACAGCCTTGTTTGCACCCACCACTCTGATCATCAGCTTGGATGGCTTTCGTGCCGACTTTCTTCAGCGAGGTCTCACGCCCAGACTGAACGCTTTCGTTCAGGAGGGAGTCTCGCCAAAGTGGATGCACCCATCTTTCCCCTCTGTCACCTTCCCTAACCATTACACCCTCGCGACGGGCATGTATCCCGAGAGCCACGGCGTCGTCGGGAACAGTTTCTGGGACCCCAGTCTCGAGGCCGAGTTTTACTATACCGACCCGGCACGGAGTCTTGACCCCAAGTGGTGGGGCGGAGAGCCCTTCTGGGAGACGGCCGAGAGGCAGGGAGTTCGGAGTGCCATTCACATGTGGCCGGGAAGCGAGGCTCACGTTCTGGAGAATGAACCAGCTTTTGTTGACAAGTTCAACGGCAAGGAGACACTCGATCGCAAAGTTTCTCGGATCCTGGAGTTCCTAGACAAGCCTGGTTTTGAGGACAAGTCTGTTAATGCCGAGGACATGCGGCCTCAGTTGATCGCTGCCTACGTTCCTCACGTCGATGCTGATGGACACAAGTACGGTCCCAACAGCACTGAAATCCGTGACACCATTTCCAGAGTGGATGCGATGCTGGATCAGATGTTTGCCGGGCTCGAAGCCCGCAATTTGACCAACATTGTCAACGTTGCCATCGTGTCGGATCACGGAATGGCGACCACGGATGTCACAAGGTTAATTCAGCTTGAGGACCTCATTGACGTTGACAAGATTGAGCATACTGACGGCTGGCCGTTATACGGCCTCCGCCCGAAGAATCCCGATGATTTGCAAGGCCTCTATGACGAGCTAGCGGAGAAGGCTAAGACAAACCCCAATATTGAAGTCTATCTTCGGGACGTGAACATGCCTGAGCGTTATCACTTTTCTAAGAACGCGCGGATCGCTCCGCTGTGGGTCGTTCCTAAGACAGGATGGGCTGTAGTCACGAAGAAGGAATTTGATGTCAAGGAGGGTTTGGAGAAGGGTCTAGTCTACCACCCCCGTGGTCTTCACGGGTACGACCACGAGCACCCGCTGATGCGAGCCATTTTTATTGCCCGTGGTCCGGCGTTCCCTCACCCGGCTAACAGTCAGGTCGATGTGTTCCGTAAGTCGACCAAAATATCAGGAACAAGAAAAAAAAAGCTGTTGACTAACCGTGCACAGAAAACATTGAGGTGTACAACATGGTGTGCGACTCGATTGGGGTCGAACCAGCCCCCAATAACGGAACGCTTCGATTGCCTCTGAAACCCATCGGAGTCCACAAACCTGAGGATACACCTGCGGAGCCAGCAGATCCCGATACGTCGGAGGAGCCAGCTTCAAAGGAGCCGGAGCAGCCAACCGCCCATGAGAAGCCGTCATCGTCTTCACGGCCGAGTTTGCCTGTCACTGCTGAACCGTCGGCACCAGCCCGTCCAGCAGCACCCGAGAAGCCCGATGAGCCTTCGCGCCCCACAGTCCCGGCTGAACCAACCTCGGGCAGCCAGGATGATGATGATGATAAGGACGATGATGACCTTGTCGAGAGCTGGTGGGATTGGATCACGCATAAGGTGGAAGATGCGTGGCACAAGGTCACCGGATCAAAGTCTGATTCCGATTCTGGCTCTGGCTCTGGCTCTGACTCTGACTCTGGCTCTGAGTCGAATTCTGATTCAGACTGAGCTGGTACATGAGGATCTTGTCCGAGCGCGGCTGGGGGGACTTGTGCGTGTGCATGTGTGGGTAATGTGCCGGTTTTGATTTGTGATAGGCGTTTATCAGCGGGCCATGTCGTATGGTGGTCTTTTGGGCGGCGTTTAGTTTCAGTTGGGATGGGCCAGCGTTTGTACTTTTTAGACTTGGGCTTCTGACTGGCATTGAGGCTCTGTGCCTTACCCCCCGCCCACCTCAAGAAAGGTCGGGAGATGGGACTGGAAGGAGAATCGGGCGACTTGTCCGGTTTTTTTATGCACTTTCCAGCTCAGTGTTCCAATCATGGTGTGGGTGTGATCGGGGCGGGCGGCCTCACTCATGGCTGCGTCTGAATCTTAGCCGAAGTGGTTTCTAGATGATATGATTCGTAGCCTGATTCTGCATATTGTACGTGTGGTAGCAGATGGATGCATAATGAGAGTCATGTAATTCCAGGAAAGACCGCGTACCGCCTCCTAAGTTTGCCTCGCTCTCAGTCTGCCGGCAGTTGTTTCCCCCCCATCTCGCTTGTATGGCGCACTTTGAGGCTTTTCCAATGGAAGCTGAAAAATTTGGGATGGTGCAGATGACACAGCATGTTTGGGACTTGGTTGGTTGTGTCCCACTTGGGAGGGCTGCATGCATGGCTTCCAGGCGTTTGTCTCCCCCGGGACAGAGCTCCGGGGGGCCTGGGCACAGCGTAGGGAGTGCCCGCAGTATGTGCAGCTACCCACTGCGGGCTCGCCACGGCGGACACACTCTGGGGGCGAACCGCGAGATGCTCCGCTAGCTGCTCCGCTATAGGCGATCCGTTGCCTTGGGTCTTGGCTCCTCCCCACTGTAGTTGCCTCCGCATCTGCCTGGTTGTTTGTTCTCTTTTCAATTAAAACGCTCTGGGACGCGGACTACGCGTGACGCGGCTGACTTTGCCTCTTCCACCACGCAGTGAATCGGAAAAAAAAAATATACCTACTAAGGTGTCATTTCTGGTGGGAAGGCTGATGCATTAGTATTTTGTTTTTTTTGGAGGCACATCCGGTGGTCTGCAAAAAAGAAAAAAAAACAGCCAACGGGAGGAGAAAAAAAAGAAAGGCAGCCTGCAGCACAACCCTCTTATGGTACCACCAGGTCCAACACTGATCTTCCACCCATTTCTTGTCCCTTGCAATATACACCCGACACCACGGACGGCTCCCTGCCGCTTGCTTCCAAGCCCAGATTAGTCTTCCCGTTCGTCTCCTGACCTGACTTGAACTGGCGGCCAACCATCCCTGAGGCTCGTGGATGCCTAGGCCTTGCTGTGTCTCTCGTGTGCAGCCGTCGCCGCCGCTGGCCCCGCCGCCATCACCGTCACCATCGCCATGGCTGACGATCAGGACTCGACGGTTGAGAGCCTGATGGAGGACCTGACGGTCGCCCAGGTCATCTACGACTCGCTCGAAATGGAGACGTTCGAGGGCGTCGAGGAGGAGCGCGCCGAGGCCCTCCAGAATCTCGAGCGCGTAAAGAGGATGCTGCGTTCTGCCAAAAGGCAGCGCGCCGCCAATGGTGAGGCTGCCACCCACCTGCTTCTCCCCCATCCTGTCTGACTTGATGCTGCGGCATGTGTGGCAATGAACGAATGGACTGACCAAGCCCGCCAGAGCCTTCTCTTCCCCCCGCTGATCCGCTTGCACATGGGCCCCAAGACGGGCCATCTGCGTCAGGTACGTATTACTTGTGTCGACCGTTTGTCGCATTTTCTTGTGCATCTGGTGGCTTGGGGGGGCAGCATCCCTTGCTGTTTGCTGCTTCCCTCCATCAGCGCTGCATCTGTCCCACCTCATCCATTTCAACCACATTTCAACCTGAACCTTGCATCTCTTATTATTGCCATCTGACCGGCGTCAAACAAAATCCTTCCTTTTTCCTTCCCTCCATCCCTTTCGTCTTCTCCTCCCACAGTCTGTTAGCCAGTTGTCTCCATGTGCTCGCACGCTTCTGTCGCATGTTTGTCGCAGTGATTCACGCTCGTCGTTCGCACTAGCGAGACCTTTGCTACCTTTGTACCCGCAATCTCACACCCTTGGCTTTCAGGTCGCCATTCACCATATTTATTCTCTTTCGTTTGTTTGATTTGCTTCCGCATCCTGGTTCACAATGGACGAGCCCTCTTCGTTCACGCTCCCTTTCGACTTTTTCCTCCACCCTCCCCAAGGCCTACCTGCTAACATGGGCTTTCAAGGCTTTCAGCCACAGCACCCTCCCGTAGCCATGTCAACTCCTGTCAGGCCTCCTAGCTTCGTGAATAACGATATAGGCTCGCGCTCTGTCCCCAACCGGAAGCGGGACTTTGGTTCCTCCAGCTTGTATGCCCCTCCCGGACCTAGTAAGTCTCGACGGACGACTCCGACTCAGCACTTTGACCCTTTTTCATCTCGGACATTTGATTCCAATGATGTCGATGTCATTGACCTTACTGGGTAAGCCAGGCCTTCTTTCTTTCTTTCTTTTTTTTTCCCTCTGAAATTTATTGGCCAGTCGCGGCATCTCACACCTTCCGTCCTCTTGCTCTCCTGATATTGTATGTTAACCTTGTATCCAGGGACGATGACGAAGAGCTGCACTCCATGTTTGTTGCCGAGCAGGCCAAAGCGGAAAAAAGGCGTGAACAAGAACAGAGAGACCATGACCTCGCCCGCTTTCTTTCCAGCCAACAGTCTCCTGTCCCCGGCCCATCCACCTTACCAACTGGGCCCAATGCGTTTGATAGGATCATGAGCAGTCAGCCACCTGGGCATTCGAGTCAGGAGGACCAAGAGGATGACGATTTGCAATTTATGGGGTCAGTTCGCAACATGGGCTATCCTGCAACGGCAAACGATGGCTGGTGGGAAGATAACGCTGGGCCTGACCAAACCTTGAATGTACCACCGCCGAACCGCATGCCTGGATCTTATGGACCGTTCACCCCAGCAAGCCAACTTCACGCGCAGATGCCCATGCGGACGCACCCTGGAACTTTTGGCAACGGGATGACGTCGAATTTTGGCGCGGGCTTTGGACAAGCGGTTCCCGGATTCCCCGTGCCCGGCCAAAGCTTTTTTCCCGGCCCTCACTCAGCATCCGGAATGCCAGGGCAAGGCGGCTCTAGTCTAGCTGATGTTATCAACAAAACTAACTCGTTTGACTACGTAAATGGTGTGGATGGATTCGGTGCCGCTTTACCGGAACATTTGACCAACTTCCTTCAGGACGCATATCATGACCCTCGAATGAGTGACAAAGAGTTGGACGACCTATTGCAAAACATCAGACCAGATATGGATATCCCGGAGAGAAACCGTGATGGCACACCAGCAGGGTTAAAGAGGCCCCTGTATCCGCATCAAGAATTAGCAGTTACCTGGATGAAGAAAATGGAAGAAGGAACGAACAAGGGCGGTATTCTTGCTGACGACATGGGTTTGGGAAAAACCATTTCCACACTAGCACTCATGCTGGCCCGCCCAGCCACATCACGCCCAAAGGTCAGCATGCGGAGATGTTCTGAGCATGACATGAAACTAACCGATTCACAGACCAACTTGATAGTCGCTCCAGTTGCGCTTATGCGACAATGGGAAGAAGAGATCCAAACCAAGACCAAACTTTCTCACAGGCTTTCAGTTTTCCTCTACCATAACAAAAAGGCAACCACGGAGGATTTGCTCAAGTATGATGTTGTGCTGACAACCTACGGCACCATTGCACAAGAGCTGAAGCGACTCGAAAAATATCTCGAAGACAATGCCGGCCGTAACATCGACTTCAACGACAAAACCCTCACGCTTAGGTGCCCCCTCCTGCATCCTAAAAAAGCGAAATTTCACCGTATCATCCTGGACGAAGCGCAGTGCATCAAGAACAAGGATACGAAAACGGCAAAGGCTTGTACTCGGTTGCAGTCGACTCACCGATGGTGTCTGACCGGAACCCCAATGATGAACGGTATCCTGGAATTGTACTCACTGCTCAAGTTCCTTCAGATCAAGCCTTACAGCGAATGGGAGAAGTTCCGTCAGGTATGCGACCGCCTCTTTACATTAGGCATTCGAGCTAACGTTGTTCAGTCGTTTGGTATACTCTTCGGTCGCAACGGTGACCCAAAAACTATGGCTATGAAGAGACTTCGGGCATTGCTCAAAGCCATCATGCTGAGACGGAAGAAGAATTCTCAACTCGACGGCAAGCCCATTTTGAAGCTACCGGAGAAGACGGAAGAAATTGTGTATGCACAGCTGTCTTCTGATGAGCATGACTTTTACACTCAACTCGAAAAGAAGTCGCAGGTTCAATTCAGCAAATACCTTCGAGAGGGGAGCATTGGCAAGAACTACTCGAGCATTTTGGTGTTGCTACTTCGATTGCGACAAGCATGTTGTCATCCACACCTCAACTTAGACGTTGATGATGCCAACACTGTGTCTGAGGAGGAAATGCTTGAGCTGGTCAATGGTTTGGATGCAACGATCGTGGAGAGGATCAGATCCATCGAGGATTTTGAATGCCCCATATGTTACGATGTGGTGCAAAATCCTACCTTCTTCATCCCCTGCGGCCACGACAGCTGCGGTGAATGTCTATGCCGTCTTACTGAGAATGCTCAGACAATCAACCTGCAGGAAGGGAACGAAAGCAACAAGGCTAAGTGCCCTGTGTGCCGCGGTTCATTTGACCCTGCCAAATGCTTCACTTACGAGATTTTTCAAAAAATTCACATGCCAGAGTGCGTCCACAAGCCAGATGCTGAGGAGGGGGAGGAAGAAGAAGAAGAGGACGACGACGAATCGGATTCTGATGATTATTTTTCCGATGATGAAGTCGACAAGAAGGGTAACCTCAAGGGATTCATCATTGCTGACGACTCCGAGTTCGATGGCGAGGACTCGAAGCAAGGAATCAAGAAATCTAACAAAAAGAAGAACAAGGGCAAGAAGAAGGCCTCGGATGTCAAGCCTTCCATGCTCAAGACTCTCCGCAAGGAGGCAAACAAGAACCGTGATTCGTTTAGAAAATACATGAGGTACCTCCGGAAGACGTGGATGCCAGCGGCCAAGGTAACAGAATGTATGGAGCTTTTGAAGACGATTGCGGAAACGGGAGAGAAGACGATCATATTTTCTCAATGGACCCTTTTGCTGGATCTGCTTGAAGTGGCTATGTGGCACGAGAAGTTGGATAAGCCAGTACGATATGATGGCAGCATGTCCGCCACCGAGCGTAGCCGAGCGTCCAAAGACTTCCGTGAGCGCAATGACGTCAAGGTGATGCTTGTGTCCCTCCGAGCTGGTAATGCGGGTCTCAACCTAACTGCTGCTTCTCGTGTCATTATCATGGATCCGTTCTGGAACCCGTATATTGAAATGCAGGCGGTTGACCGTGCCTACCGCATAGGGCAGCAGAAGGAGGTCAAGGTATACCGAATTCTTACCAAGGACACGGTCGAGGACAGAATCGTGGCATTGCAGGAAAAGAAGAAAGACATGGTTGAGGCTGCGTTGGACGAGGCTGAGAGCGTCAAGATTGGACGCCTTAGCGCTGGAGAGTTGAAATTTCTTTTCAACGCTCGCGATTAAAAGTGATTTTTGCACTCGCAAAAAATGGTTCAGAGGAAGCATTGCCCAAGATTATTGTGGGATGAAATATGGGAAATGTTTAGGGGTGTGCTTATTCTTTTTTTCTTCTTCTTTTTCTTTGGTTTTATTAATTCTTTCCTTGGCCAGCTTTGGATGGCGAGAGGAAGTAGGGATTTCTACAGGGTATCGGAGTTACCAGGAAGACATTACACACTTGACAAGAGTCATGGCCCCGCGGCACCGGGCTTGGCACTGGCTGCTGTGGGGGGAAGGCGATGTACTGCCTTTACTTATGAGATATGACCGTGCGTCCTGTGGTGAAGCCACAGACAAACCCATGCTGTTTTTGGTTGGTAGTTTGCAATAGATATCTATTAATCGGGAATGGATTTATAGTGTGCAATGCACTGGTGGTTCAGGATGAGAAACGCGCAACACTAGAAAAGTTTTATGCACAGTGAACTAAGTTTGAAGAAAGAAGTTGAGCAGCCTCAATTGTCATACATACATATCCGAACATGATTATTTGGAATTGCCCTTGTGTCTGCAGCAGCCTCCATTTCTTCGTATAATGCCCTTAACTTATTGAGGCAGCAAGACAGCAAGGCCAGCAGGCTGGAGACCTGACTCCAATACCGAACAACAGATCAACCTTGGGCTTACCGGCCCTTCTCTCACTACCAAGATCAACAAAGCACACAACCACCTCCTGACCAAGGCAACACAACCCAAGAGTCACAGTGACGGGCACAGCGAGCCTGGTCCAAGGAGGCCTGACGAGGTTGCCCCAACAGTCAAAGGGAGTTCGTTTTCGCAGGAAACGACCAGCCTGAAACCCTAGGCTACGGTCAGGTAGACCTCCTTATCCAACGGGGGATACAATCGGAATCCTGTTCCAGGGGAACGTTTTCGAAGGTCATCAGTTCGAACCCAAACATAACCTAAACACAACAAAACGGGCAGCGCAATATTGGTCGTTGTCGTTGCTGCTACTGCCGAGGGGGGGGGCAAATGTATGAGATGTAAGAGGCGCGAGGGAGCAAAGAGAGCGAGCGAGCGAAGCTAGCAATGCGCAGGAAGATGACAACCAATGTCCGACTTGCTATCAAATACAATATGCTTCAATGACGAGAGGTAGTCTTTTTGGACCCCCCCGAACCCTTGTCTCTAGATGAGGAATTGCGATTCGGAACAGGCTCGGCACGTTTCCATCGGATACATTTCTGGTGATCTTCCAGTTCCTTTTTCTTATCATCTACAGTGGGAACAAAAAAAAGGAGAGTTAGCTTTGGAGGAAGACGGGATGAGCGCGGGACCAAAAGCATACGTGTAGATCGAGGGTCTATGGAACACCCCTGACTGTCTGAAGCCAGAGCAGGTGAAGAAGGCGAGTAGTACCCCATGTTGTTCAGGGGACAGCCAATAAGCACTGAAGAGGCAGAGTCTAAAAGAGGAGAGAGAGGAAAGCAAGACGTAATTTCCTCTGTTGCTTGTTGTTACTTGTTGGTGCTTGCGATGCGGAACAAGAGGTCGAAGAGGAAGATGCCACGCTCTTTTAAAAGTGCCCGCCCGCTTCGCACCGCACCACCCTTGGTTGTCTTTATTGCACAGTCGCATCTGGTGACGCACTTGCGTCTGTTCCAGCCTGGCAACACCCCCTGGAAAGGTCATCTTGATGATGTTGTCGTTACTTACCCCCTGGTTGTCTGGAGACATGTTTGGGGGCATTTCACCAGAGAACCAGAGCTCCACTGGCCGGATGGCGCAGCGAGCATGCACCCCTGGCGCTAGTTCGGCGTCGGATCAGCGTCAGCAAACGTGGGCTCCAACCCAGGGCGGCAGCCATATTCTCGAGCGAGGGTGCAGCGGCAAGCGGCAAGCCAGTTGGAGTTGGTCCCAATTGAACCAAATCTAGACGATCCACTCCTCCATTCCATGACAAGTTGCGTGTGCCATAAAAGGCAAGCCCTGGTGTGTTCCGTATTGAGCGCAGCCCCGTCACAAAACCTAACACGAATGATGCCGTTAGTGCTTGGCATTTTGGTGCGCATCTTCCTTCCCAGCCAAGCAACGCTGTGCAGGATGTGCCCGTGGAATACTTTGAAGAGCAGGATTCTAGCTGCATTCTTCATTTTTGTGTCCAGGCCGGTGAGCAAACACCCAATGTCTGTTGATCAAACATGATGGCATGGGTGACATGCGTCGCTCGGGGGGCTAGCTAGAAAAGCAAACCCCGATCCGACGAGGTTCGACTAGACCTTTGGGGGGGGCTGCTGTTCAATATCCATGTTTGGTACTCACTACCGGACATCGGTCTGTCCCGGGGCATGAATCGAAATACGCACTGTGCGAATAGGCTTGCTTGTCTCCATTTCGCGCATCAGGTCACAGTGTTTGTTTTTTTTTGAGCCTCTTCTCTTACTCGGACTCAAATTGGGTCCAACCAACCAACCCCTGCCTGTTTCATGCGAGAGGGTTGCATTGCGGCGACCCATGCTCCACACTAGATAGAGCAAAGTACCGTATAATCTCGAAAAGTCCGACCATGGAGTGGAGCAGCTTTTTGCTTTTTTCTCCGCGTTTTTGGCTTCTAATAATAGTTTTGATTGGTTCTTTGTAGATGTATGGAGCCGTTTTCGTGTCCACTTCATGGTCGGATTTCGCGAGATTATACGGTATCTCCATGTTTGCACTTTCCATCAACACTGGATCCATGACGCAAAACATGCGGCTTGTTCCAATTAGGCATCCAGAGCGACAGCTGCGTGCAGAGGATGATGGTGGCTTGGGCAGGGCAGACTCGTCTCCGAGCTTCAGACAGACCTGGCTCTCTGAGTCGGGCAAGACTGTGAGTTCAGCGAGGTAGTGCACCCAGAAACGCCCTTGGTTATCTCCAGAGCGGTTCTAGAACCGTGGCTGTGCCGTTCCTAATGGAGCCGCCGCCTCTAATACGCCACCACTGCGCTGCCACCGACCGCTCGAGTTCCCACGCCATCGTCTGGTTGTATTTTTTTTTTTTTTTAACAAATAAGAGGCTGATCAAAATCGATCTTTGGGTATTTATGTTCGTATCGCTGTTTATTTATGTACCATTGATATCAAGGCCGGCATCCTGTCGCCTTCTTTTGTCTCCTTTTTGTGCAAGTTTCGCCTATTTGACGCCCCCCTTCCCCCCCTCCACCCCCTCCCCGACGGCCTCTCACTCGTGGTGCGGACAAGCTAGTCCACGGTTCGGATGGGTGGCTGCAGGTGGATTTCGACGTGGAAGTTGCCGAGGCTGCAAATTTCCTAAGAGAGAGCCTGGTTGATGGCCTGACCGACAATGTCCTGGACACCAGCGGGCTCGCTGGCCGTGTCCGGGTCTGCTGACCAGATCCACTTGTTGGATGTTGGCCGACCCTCGATGAGCGATGTCCTTGCGACAACGAGAGAGGGCGCTCCGTTGCAGTCGGCGATATCGAACCGCAGCTCAAAATTGTCCTTGTTGAGGTCGCCGATCGAGGTGCCGCTGATGTTCTTGATCCACTCGGACCCGGAGGTCGGAGGAGGAAGCTGGGCAAGAAAGTGCTCGGTGAGGGCGCGGGAGGTCACCGTATGCAGGTAGTCAGTGAGCGCCTTCAAGTCCGGATACCCATCCTTGTATGGGGCGCAGATGGAGCCGAGGGGAGAGCTAGGAGGCAAGAAGACGTTGAAGTAGGTGGCTGTCACCGGGAAGAGGAACGTGCGGCCGCGGATGATGAGAGTAATGTCTGGCAAGATGGTCATCTTTGTGTTGAAGTCAATAGGCTGGAGCATGCTGCGGATAAGAGTTTGTGAAGACGAGGGTTGGTTGGGTCCTCGGGATGCCGCATCGTTGTCGATGGGCATGGATGGGGCCGTCTTGACTGAGAAGTTGGCCGGCAGACCAGCCTTCTGGAGGGATTGCACAAGGCCTCCAATGTGTTGGGTGCACTCGCGAACGCTGCGGACGTGCATGAGGCGAGCAATGATGGGCCGTAAGAGAGTGTAGTTTTGCTGGCCGCGGTTTCGAGGGATGTGAGGGGGCATTGGGCGTGTTCTCATGAGCTCGTTATGCCGATGGGCATAGCTTAGAAGAATGTGCAGAGCGAGCAATATCGACTCGGCCATCATGTTATCCGGGAGCGCTTCTTCAGAGGGCAGCGAACCCAGGGGCACCAGCTCGATAATGACCTTTGTTGACTCGTCAAGTGCGCATGTGAGACGGGATCCATCCGGCTTGACATCATAGGCGGCCAAAGTTCGAGCTTCTCGTCTGAGCTCGTGCCACAGCTCCTGAGAAAAGATGGTGTTGCGGGCCTCGAGAACTCGAGCCTCCAGTGGAGCTTCATTTGTTGTCTGGGCTGGCAGGGCGGAGCGGCCAGTAGCTTTGCCATCCTTCTCGTACGTTACTACTAGACGTTCCGAGACACTGCCCAGGCGGCCACAGTCAAGTTGAACAGTGCCGTCATCGCCTCTCCGCATTGGCGCAAGGCCATTGCTTTTAAATTCGGGGGCAGCTGTTGCGCAAAGTTAGCACCGATATTGGAACAAGGGATTTGTGTTACCTTCTGAGAAGCCAAACCGCACTCCAAGAGTGTGCCGTTCTTGTGGCATCTTGGAGATGGACCACCCGCTCTTCTGGACCGCCATAATCTCCTTCCAATATTTACCCTCAGCGGCCATTTCACGCTGGAGAAGCGTGCTGGCGGCCTCGGCAGCGTCGCGCGTCTTGTTGATCTCCATCAGGGTCCAGCCCATGGCCACCTCCTCCTGCTCCTTGACCTTGGCGGGCGTTTCGTTTGAATCGTCGAGCTTGTCAGCACCCATGGTCCCGATGCCCACCAGGTCGCGCAGACCCTGCGATAGCGTGACACTGGCTTGCGTGGGGTTTTGCTTGGAGAGGAGGAGCGAGAGGAAGTCTAGGGTGAGCAGCGCCGTGTTACCTGCTATGCTGTCATGACTTCGTTAGCATGCAATTGTTCACGTCTATAACGGCGCAGACTCGACAGCCCCCCTCCCCCCCCTCACCGACTTCGGACGTACTCAATATTCTTTAACACCTCCATTCGCGCCTCCATGGGATCCTTGGCTGCGTCTTCATCCTCATCCTCTCCACCCTCTGACATATCGACATCGTCTGCCGCTGCCTCCCCATTGCTCTTGTTCTCCTCCCGCGCTCGGATTTCCTCGCGTAGCTTGTCCTCGGAGACGGAACGAAACCCTCCTGGCTGCGCGTTCACGCGGGCAATAAACTCGGCGAGGTTCTTGGGTTTGTTGTCGGCGACGGGGTTTGGTCGCAGCGACAGCGGCGGGTCTTCTTCGCCAGGCGCCATGGCGTCCAAGGCGCTCCGGTGGGGAGGGGAGCGAGGAGGGGCTGTTTCGTGCGATTGGAAGCTGTAGGCGGAGGCTTAGGTTGCTGCAGTTCTGGATTGCGACAGTTTGGGATCGGGGTGCGCCGTCGAGTCGTCGCCCATAAAGTGCTGGTCAAGAGAGTGTTTGGCTGGAAAGGGTTTGGTGGAGGTTGGCAGCGTGTTGATGCTTGCACGGAAGGGCCCCGCTATTGACGATCCCTGCACAAACCTCAGCAAGCAAACTACAATACACTTGGTGCATTGCGCCCTTGTAGAAAGGATGCATGCTCAAGAAAATTTTAATTATAATACAGAAAAAAAAACACCGGATAATTCTATTTGTATCAATCTTATTTATGACTTCTTTTTTTCGTGAATATTCTTTACCTTTAATGTGCAAGAGGCATGCTGCAGAAGCATTTGATGAACGTTGGTTCACAACGTGCCAGCCAACCTCGTCAGTAACACCACCTTGATCCGAAGACACCTTTTTCCAGGTCAACCCCGCCCCCTCGGAAGAAATTTCTCACGGGATTGGCTTACATGTGGAACGAAAGTGAGGATATAACCCGGACCTGGTGCCATTGCACCGCCATTGACAGCAACGTGAGTCTACAAGACGACGAGAACACTGGGCCGTCGAATCCATCATGTCATACAACCCAACTCCTGGATGGTTGTGACTTTATTTATTTATGATAGCTTAAAAAAAAAAAAAGATCTGGGGGCTTTTCCCAAGGGTACCCATGCAATAAAGAATCGAAACGATAATCATTCAAGGGTTGTTACTTTGCAAGCTTTGAGAGTCCTCAAGAAGCAGAGAGAAGACTCGTAAAAATGATTCAATTCAGGCTACCAGTTTCTATGCGTCTACCAAAACGCCATGGGGAAAAAACAACTACAAGGACACTGCTCCCAATGCAAAATAATCTACACAATTACGACGTCTCTCAACCATCACATCAAGCACCCGGGGGTCTTGGGCTTGGGCACACACTTGTACTCGCGCTTGGGGCGAGGCTGCCGGAGAAGTTGCCCTCACCAGCACTCTCCTGTTTCAACATTCTCCAACGCCGCAGCTTGGACCTGGGGTTGTCACCCAGCATCGTGGGCATAAGGTCGTCCTCCAGGATGGGCACCTCGGAGAGAGGATCTAGTTTGTCGATGGTGTCGGCAACATCTGGTGGTGGCGCTGCCATGAACACCGCCTGGACATCTGCGTAGGGCGAGAAGGTCATGAACTGCCACTTGGATGGCTTCTTTGGCCTCGAGCGTGCGAGCTGAGCCGCGAACCGCCGTCGCTCGAAGAAGCTGATGAGTAGCAGGGTGAAAAAGTTGAGGGTGCGGATCAGCGCCACGTTGATGTTGTGGAACACCTTTGCAGAGACGACAAGCTTGAGCGGGAGGAGGAGCATTAATGCGATGATGTTGAAGGGAGGCGGGTAAGCGAAGATGGAATCGCTCTTGACGCCCTCAAACGTAAGCACGGTGCGGCGGAACTGGATTTCGGCGGCCTCGTCGGCGATGATCTTGGAGAATGTATTCGTGAGCATAGCAATCAGGATGGTCAGGAAGAGCGTGTTGCCGAGAAAAGCGAACGAAATCATGAGAGCAGGGCCGAGAATGGTGTGGAAGCGCACCGACTCCTCAATACCTTCGCCATCTAAGCCAAACCAGATCCAGAGCATCCACTTTCCGACAATGATCCAGCTAAACTCTTCGCGGCCGTCGTTGCCGGCTGTGACAAGCCACTGGAGCGCGAGGAGGAAACCTGTGAAACACCACGCGGCCAGGAAGGTGAGGACGGTAAAGTCTTTCATCATAGCATGCAAGGAGATGAAGACAATATTGTTGGGGAGCAAGTTGAAGGCCACGCGCGTCATCATGATGGGCGCTGCAATACAGAGTATGGGCAGACCAAATCCGTTCTGAAGCTGGTCCATCACGAGATCATACAGGCGAGCGATGAGATAGGTGCCGAAGATGGCCGCAAAGGTCAAGTCTAGGAAAGCCCAGAGGTTCTGGGCATGGACCTCCCAGCCGTGTTCAATAATGGCCGCTAGTTTCTCAAGCAGCCAGCCAGCCGAGTAAACAATGAATGCGAACTCCCACAAGTTTAGTTCCGAGTGTCGAGAAACCATGGTCATGAAGTAAAGGACGAGCAGAGTAATAAACTGGAGCAGTTCAATCAGGTTCCTGGTTCGAGGGACAATCAAACGGTGGTGGTTCAAAAGAGGCGCCTTTCGGGGGTCGTAGAGAGAAATGGGTCGACGTTTGTAGTGATCTGGCAGAATGTCCATGAAAGACTGAGGCGTGTAAACGATTTGGCCATCGTGGACAGCGTCGACGGCACGCTGACAAGCCGAGGAGCTGATGAATGTCTTGCTCTCTGATAGAATAGCAAGCTCAAGAGCAGTGATCTTCTTTTCGTTGGCGTAGTTCTCCTGTCCCGATCGCTGGGATTGGTTTCGCCTTTTGCGACCTCGGCGCTCGACATGGGCCGGGGCACCTTGGAAGGGATCAAAGCCTTCAACCAAGATGTGGGCGAGAAGTAGAAGACCCTGTGGACCCGGGTTGTCTTCATGGAAGCGTCGAAGAATCCGACTAGCAAGAAGTTCACATAGCGTGGCACGGGCAACGTTCACACTCTGATGAACCGTCTTCGACTGGTCTCTCAGGAAAGACACTCGATTGGCCAGCAAACAGTACACTATGCTCATTTGTCAGATAGAATTTCCTTTGGTCTCATCGGAGGACTCGCCAACTGAAATGTCTCTCGGGTTGTAGAGGCGATCAACCAGTGGTCTTACAACCAATGCATTCATCTTCGGATCTCTGAAATGCTCCAGTGTGTAAGGGTCATCTGGAGTTGGGGTTAGCGGATGCCCTTGTCTCTTCCAGGCTTGTTTTCAATTCTGGCGAAACGTACCGATGCTGGCTAGTACTAGGCGCCGTACTCTGCACTCAAGAGACGTTAGCATGCCATTTTCCCCACGATCGCATTCCCAAGACGGTAATTTTGCTGACGCTTATTGGAGAGGGAGGGCTGAACGGTTAGCATTACCGGTGAATTGTCATGTATACGGGCAGCACTTCGGGCACAAGATTCAGCGTCGATTTTTCGCCCTCGTCGAGACACCCTTTTGCCTCGGCATCATCAGGGCCGGAGAGGAATGCCTCATCCTCATCGTCATCCACAGGCCGGAGCCAGTCGCCGGTGCGCTCGGCGTTAGCCTCGGACATGGTGAGAGTACAACAAGTCTACAAATGCAAATGCCCAGGTTTGCGAAGAACTGGTCCCATCTCCCGCTGGACCAGAAATAAGTGACCGCTCTCAAGAAGAATGCTCAAGTTAAGAGATCGAAATGCCGGGTTGACGAAACGATCATGAATTTGGGTGCCGTCAACCCCTGAGATACGGGGTGGGAAGCGGCCAATAGGTGACGCGTACCTAACCATGACCCGCCCCGCAATGTTCTAGCTAAGGCTAATTAGATTGAAGCCATCGTATTCCTTTCGCAGTCTGATGCATGACCGTTAGCACCGGGTGGATGCTCTCACCTTTTAATCATCACCACTTTCAAATACACTTTGGCGGTAATCAATCTGTTGTGAGGTTTGACCTGTTTAGGTGCTTATTGTCGGCAGTAAGCGCTCGGATTGCCCGGACCTGCGAACCGTTCGTGCAGTGCATACAAGACGGAACATGATCAAAGGGTAGGCATATGTATATTGTCATATTCCTGACTAGCTAGGATCCTCGTAAGACACGATCGTCATAAGCGATTAAGGCAAACGAGATCAAGCTTTCGAACGCGACGGGATGCATGGGTATGGGTCACTTGTTGAAATCTTGGATTGAGGATGGAACCCCAGCGAGCACGGCGGAAATGAGCAAGCGCAACACCGTTGCAAAACGCAACAGTCGCAGTGTTAGATCAGAACATCCTTTGTCAATGGATAACCATGGAGATGGCCCTCACGCTGGATGATCAAGTGAGTATTTGGCTGCGACTAATCCAAGGCAGCGCTGCTTGGCGAAATTACTCGCCATTAGACCCAGCAAATAAAAGCATGACAGCTGTGGCACCCATTTAAACTCGGTCGAGGCGCCAAGTCAGTCGCATTGCGCCCGGCACCGCCACCTTTGACTAGTTCCCACACGAGCCCGGTACTTGCCGGACTTGAAATTCAGGCAGCGCAACATTTGCGTCGTGGTCCGTTTGAGGACGGAGTCGGAACGAGGATGTGGCGGTCGATCAAGCTCAGGGTTGGTCAAACTCTGGTCATGCACTCCGCAGCACGAGTTATCCGAAAGGTCTGGAACAATACCGAGACCGAAGCCAAGACCCAAATGCATGAAGCTGGACAATCGACGACCATCCTGGTTCGTGCTGGCATTGCAGCCGCCTGTCAATGAATAACTTCATGACCCATGGACACCACCGGGAGATGTGAATTGAGCGAGAAGAAATTTTAGTCGAATTAGTGAGTGCCTGTGTGGTTGATGTCACGTACTGTCATGAAGGTCTGATGGATGCCTCGGGCAGTCGGACAGTTGGACAGTCGGTGCCTACCGGAAGTGGTAATGCGCGCTAAGCCTCATCATTACGGAGGTGTGTCAATGTTCAGCTTGCCCACCAACAAAAGCCAAGACAAGTGTGCGTTTAGCCATATCGACCCTATTCGTAGGTTAGTCTCACGCGGCGCCGACAGGCTGACCCAAATCGAGCTGCTTGCCCACTAACCTTAAGTTGGATTGTCACATTCGGAGAGTTGTTGGAGCCAGACAGGGGTGACATCCTTTAGTTGTTTATATACATCCAATTCGAGTTGGATCCTTGAGCGGATGGTGCTGCTTGGCGACCATCCTAGGGGTATGGGTGAGTTGCTATTGGCGTAGGTGGCTCTATTCCCATCTCCTTGGATGTGCGAAAGGGGGTTTGGCGTACCCCTCTGTACACAATGCTGGGTGCAATATTTGCCATACTAAATGCTAGAAAAGTGATGCACCAAGGGAACTTTGTTGCCACTGGCGCAATTGAGATCCTACCTCAACCGGAAAAAAGTTCTGTTGATGATCGAAAATACTTCTCTTGCCACTAAAAACCAATGAGCAGCGAAGTACCACCAATACTCCGCTCTCACATTGGTCAGAATATTAGCGCGTTATCTTGGGCCTCCCTTTGCACATTCAAGGAGAAGCGTTCTGTAGTTTGTATCATGTTCTTTGTGGCGTGACCATGTCAAATTTGTTTAGGTCTAGATCATTCAACGAATGAGCCCGTCCGCCAAAGCGCATGTTGGGACACATCGGGGGAGAAGAAGAAAAAAAAGAAACCCTTCGGCACGAGGAACATGGGTTGTGGATATGGGTTATGGATGGTCCCCAGGTCTTGGTGGGAAGACAGACTTGGCTTGAGGCGTAGCACGCGAACATATTTCACTAGTTGGATATTGGGTGTCAGGGTTGTGAAACCATCTCTTGGCCTAAGTGCTGGCTCTTTGGGGTAGTGGAGAGACACATGTCGATCCAACCGCTGACATGCATGGCCTCGGCTGGTGGGCGGCCGCGGGGAGAGTGAGAGATTCAGATCATACTCTGTTGACACAGCCAAACAGCTCATAAGAGAAAAAGAACCAGGAACATGCGGCCGCGATGGGGGGCCGTAGCAAGGGGAGCCTGCGCGAGTCGATCGGCCAGACAAGCCCTCCCCTGCTCTTGGGTTCTCGCTCTCGGGGGCGACAATGCAGGTAGAGCAAGATGGATAGACGGCGGCGGCGCAGAGGCTCGGCGTGCCTGAAACGAGAAGCGTACTGCGTGACTGCAGGATAACCTGTCGAACGGGTACATTTGGGGCAGTCACTCCCGTGTTGTTGGACGGCGTGTCATATGGTGGGCACATTATGAAAGCCCTGGACATAAACGGGGGAGATACGTGGGCACATTGACGGCGGCTCGGAAGAAATGGAAAAGAAGTCCCCAAAAATTTGTTGGGAAGACGCCGTCAGCTAGGTAGGCACCATGTTCAGAGCAGGTGACATGACGAGACGGCATGTTCGGGAGCGCAGCAGTGGTTGACCAAATAGAGCACGGAGTTGACGTGGGATGTGACGGAGCTGCTTTTGGTGTGTGAGGGGGAGCGCCAGGGCTTTGGAGCTAAGAGAGCCAAGGTGTGGCGTCAAGGACACCGCATTCGTCGGTAGGATGCATATTCTCTTGATGACATTTCTCCATTGGATACTTGCGAAACAATGTCATGTCAGATATGTGTTCATTTCGCAGTCGTATAGGGCTTCATTTCTCAAGCCCTCTGGCCACAATCACAGGAAAATACCACTGCCGGGCCCCGTGTCTTTTGGCTTGTGATTTTCGGCCTGTGTGGCGATTGTCGCAGTTCCATCCCTCGGTGCTGGGGTCAGCATGGAATCTGGCGGGTCTGACAGGGCACCCACAGTGATGCGAAATCGATGCACGCACTCATCCATGCTGCTGACCCTCGCCCGAGTCTCATCAATGATCCAATAGCTGTCAGACGAAACTGTTGCACAGTCAACGCAAGATCGGGGTGAGAGGGTCTTGGGAACACAAGGGGTGTGAATGGGTGAAATGAATGACATTCATACGTTGGAGTCTCCAAAAAAAAAAACGTGGTCTGGGAAACAAAATTACCTGATCTCTTCACAGCGGACATGGTCACACAGATTTCTTGGCCTAAAGCTGCCGCCAACTCCATGGTAGTGATCCACGGCATGTTTCTTAAACCATGCGCTATCTGGCGGCCAGCTGTTAGCGGCGTGATTGCCCCGGGAGAGGTGCCGGTTTCCGGAGTCCATCCAGCTTTATTTTGTCGGTCGTGCGTAATCGCATTTATTTTGTCCACCAAAGCTCGCCCTCAATTGTGACGCAATGGACGCGCTTTTGGCGGGGCATAAGGAGAGCTCAGAGCTCCCCTGTTGGCCTGCGTGGTTAGTGCTGCAGCGGCGCAGATACTCAAGGCTTAGGGCATTGAGGGTGTCAGTGCCCATGCCTGTGGGCTCAGGTGCTCAGATGGTGAATGGCTGCTGCCGAGACGCCTAGAGGGCCTGATTTCCAGGCAATCATACCCCACTCACCCTGTCTTACTTATCCAGTGGACGTGGCCCCAGGCCCCTCGTGTCCACGGGAGTTGTGTTTGGGGTTCTGGGGTTGCTTTCATGCTGCTGGAAATACACCAAGCCTGGGTAGTAGATACCAAGGTCCGAGCCACCGCCACCTCTACCACGGCTCGTGGTTAGTCAAAAATCGCCGCTTATGAGCAACCTCGGGCACACGTGGTAGACCTAAAGCAAATGCACAAGGAAACAAGTCTCTTCCCAGGCCGGGCTGCCAAGGACAGCAAGTGCAGAAAACTCAACAATTAGAAACCATACTGGTCTCGTGCCACCGTTTTCCGCTCAGAGGTCACTGGGCAGGTACCTTGGCTGCTGTGGCGTCGTCGCCTAGCCCCGCCAAGACCTCAAAACCTGGCCTCTCCACAACCCCAGCGACGCGGCTGGGCAGGCCCCGGAGCTGGAGCGCGTTGGAGGGGGTACTTGAGCACACAGGGATAGGTATCCCGTTGTATTCAATCAAAGCCTTTTCGGACCAGCCCGCCAAATATGGGAGCTTCTTTTCAACAAGAAAATCTCTCTTCTCCATTGCCAGGATGCCAAAAAAGCATCGCAAGACGACGCCCTGTCCAGTAATATCCTTTTTAACATTCGTGGATGGGGCTCCCTGATGAGGTCACTGACGAGGTGGCACCTTTATTTCCCGCCAACTCCAGTGACTGGAGCTTTGACGTCGGTACCCCCCACACCAACCAATGTACATGTCCGTTTTCCACCCTCCCTGGTGGGCAAGTACCTGGTAAGCTGTTGGTAGACAAAAATGGCCCATGATTTCATTCAGTTTTCGTGGCAGTCGTGGCATGAGCATGGACTGCAACGCGGATTTGTAGTAATTTGATCGGGTTCTGTTGGCAAAAAATATTGTTACATGTCCAGCCTGTGAATATAGTCATCTGCATGGAAATACTCGAAAATCGGTAGCGATTTGCCCTGCCGCCGTCGGAGTCACTGTTACAAGCAAGCTGCAGGAGCACAGGTCTTATTTTGTCACCCTCTTGCTGGCTAAGGTCGTACCTGGCCAGCCTAGCTTCGATGCACCTTCCCTGCCTTGTCTCGCCCTCTCGCTTGACCTGGCTCGTCGTCTTCGCCCGGACGCTTTTATCTGCCTGCGTTCCCTTCTCCGCAGACCTTCTCCTCCACAACTCCAAAGATACCCGGTCCTTCCTCTCCTCACAACTCAATTCGCTTCGCTCGCGCTCATTCTACCCTCGTGGGCGCTCGGTTTTCCTTACCTTCGCTCCTCATACCTCCCGTAATATCCGACTAGCTCCGCTACGAGCACCGTCGTCATCATGGCCGACTACACAAAGGGCATCATGCCTTTGACCCAGGTCCACAAGCCTCCCTTCACCGTCGAAGCCCCCGGCTATGAGAAGGTGCCCGGCGAGACCATCCCCCGCCGTCATCCGAGTGCGAAGGACGGCCTCATCAACAGCCCTGCCGAGGGCGTCCATACCGTTTATGACATCGTCAAGCGCAGCGCCAGCAAATACCCCAACCACACAGCCGTTGGCGCACGCCGACTCATCAAGTTGCACAAGGAGACTAAGACGATCAAGAAGAAGGTTGGCGACGAAATTCAAGAGATTCAGAAGGAGTGGCAATACTTCGAGTTGTCCCCATACGACTACTTGACGTACAAGGAATATGAGACTCGCATCCACCAAATCGGCTCTGGTCTGCGCAACCTGGGCCTCACCAGCGCCGACAAGGTTCATCTCTTTGCTACCACTAGGTATTTTGCCAACCCAGCTCTCACTTGCCATACTATGTTTCGTTGGTGTTGACCTTGCATAGCATCGGCTGGATTTCCGTGTCACACGGATGCGCTTCCCAATCCATTCCTATCGTCACTGCTTATGATACCCTTGGTCCCACTGGAGTTGAACACTCTCTCGTCCAAACCGGCTGCAGTGTCATGTACACTGATCCTCATCTTCTCAAGACCGCCTCTGGGGCTTTGAAGAAGTCCAGTGTCAAGACTGTCATCGTCAACGAGAATTGTGTTTTTGCCAAGGGAGGCGAGATTGACGCCTTCAAGGCTGAGAACCCTGATATCAAAGTGATGACTTACGAAGAACTTCGTGAGCTTGGCGAGGAGAAGCCGGTTGATCCCAACCCGGCTAACCCCTCCGATCTCTACTGTGTCATGTACACTTCTGGTTCCACTGGCCTGCCCAAGGGTGCCTGCATTACCCACGAAGCCCTCGTTGCCGGTGGTACGTCATCTTTGGAATGCCCTGTCTTATCAAAGTCCCTGTTCGTTGCACGAGGATCGCAAGCTAACTTTACTTCTGTGTAGTAACCGGCCTGCACGCCTGTGTTGCGGAATGTGTTAGTGACACTGAGCACATCCTTGCCTACCTGCCTTTGGCCCACATCTTCGAGATGGCCCTCGAAAACCTCGTCCTCTTCATCGGCGGCACCCTCGGCTACGGAAACCCCCGAACACTAGCCGACACCATGGTGAAGAACTGCTTCGGAGATATGCACGAATTCAAACCCACAGTCATGGTGGGCGTGCCTCAGATCTGGGAGACCGTGAAGAAGGGTGTCATTGCCAAGTTGGAGACATCTAGCCCAGTTCTCCGAAGCCTGTTTTGGGGTGCTTTCAACTATAAGACTTTCATGTCCAGAAACAAGCTGCCCGGCGCCGGTGTTTTCGACAACATCGTGTTCAGCAAAGTGAGAGAGCTCACTGGTGGCCGTCTTCGGTTCACGATGAACGGTGCAAGTGGTATTTCGGACGGTACCAAGCATTTCCTGTCGCTGGTCCTAGCTCCTATGCTTGTTGGCTATGGCCTCACTGAGACCTGTGCCAACGGTGCTCTGGGATGTCCTCTCGAATACTCTCCTAACTCCATCGGGCCTATCCCCCCTGCTTGCGAAGCGAAGCTTGTTTCGATTCCCGAGCTAGGATATTCAACTGATGCCGCCACGCCTCAAGGTGAAATTTGGTTCAGGGGACTTCCCATCATGTCCAAGTACTACGACAACCCTGAGGAGACGGAAAAGGCCCTCACTCCTGATGGATGGTTCAAGACCGGCGATATCGGAGAATTTGACGCCGATGGTCATCTTCGAGTCATCGATCGTGTCAAGAACCTTGTCAAAATGCAGGGTGGTGAATATATTGCGCTCGAGAAGCTTGAGTCAGTGTACCGTGGTGCTCAGACCGTGACCAACGTCATGGTCCATGCCGATCCCGAATACTCTCGCCCTATTGCCATCATCATGCCCAACGAGAAGATTCTCGTGGAGGAGGCCAAGAAGCTTGGGGTGAACGATGATAGCATTCACACTATGCACCACAACGGCAAGATCCAAGCCTATGTCCTCAAGGACTTGCAGGGAGCTGCCAAGCGAGCTGGTTTGGCTGGCATGGAGATTGTGGCGGGAGTCGTCATCACCGATGAGGAGTGGACTCCTGACAGCGTAAGCACAGCCCCCGTTTCCATCCATGTGTACCCCCAAACCAAAGCTAATCGTCATTTACAGGGCCTTGTTACTGCCACTCAGAAGCTCAACCGAAGAGTGATCCGCGAACACTTCAAGAAGGAACTTGATGAATGCCTCAAGAGCATCTAACAACCGATATACTCCAGACGAACTATGCAATCGTAATGCAACGTAACGGACGAACGAACAGACGGGACGACGATGGGATACCAGGTGTGAGGGCTATATGGTGAGCCGTTTTTTTTGCGGTTGTTCCGGTTCGAATGTTTGACTGTACTGTAACCTTTGTGTGTGTGGCGTTGGCTCCATGATAATTTATTGGATCTTCTATTTGAGTGCCAACTCGGGTGCACCCACCCTTTTAAGAACAGATGCCACCTTTAAAGATCCTGCCCAGACACATCCCGAGTAACCCGGACAACGTGATGTGAGTATGCCAAGTCATTGAATTAGACTCAGCCGATGGCTCAGACATGTGAAAGTCATCCACAACCAGCGGGTTCGGCCGCTTCCCAGTGGTTGATCCAGCCCACCCAAGTGGGGCTTGAGGAACGTGCAAAGACAAGAGACGTTGATGGGGTTCACTCTAATCTCTCGGCCTTGTCAGCTGCACGCGTTATCAGCTCATTCCCAATGATCCAGCATTGTGCATGTAGAATTGGCACAAATTGACACACTACGGCTGTGCTTTGCTCCGTTTACGGTCATTGTCATTATATAAACGGGAAACTCATAATATGCTAGCCACGCCAAAGGACAGTTCAAACACCCGCACAATCTAGCGGAAAACGAAAAACGAAACAAGTGCTTTAACACCGCAGCTAGAATAATAACAAATACTCAAACGCCCCATCCTGCTCCGTACCATGCCACGCTTGCTTCCTAATTTCGCTATGTAGCAAGAAACAGACCAACCCATGAGAAGAAAGAGCCGTATGACTAACAAGTCACCATAAATATCAGACCCGATGTATGAGAAAGGGAAAATCGTATCGAAGAGGTGTACGGTCTCGATAGACACGTGCCGAAGCGCAAGGGTGCGGTTGTAATTTAAACAAGGTATTGCGAGGGATGTGTGGAGCGTGTGTAAGCAACCGACCCAGTACCTAAGGACGTAAAGTTTCCAATGAGGAAATTGATATTGGCAGCAACATCACCCCACAACATCTAGGCTGGCCGAGAGAGGAATGTGACGGTTGAAAATTGACAAGGCACCGAGGTTCACATCCTTGGAGGAGCTTTGTGAGGAAGACGAGCTGACCTGATAAGTGGACCAGCTTCCGGTGACATTTGGACATGCTCACACCACAGGCTTGCGGCGGAAGAATAGAAGATAGGGCACCTGCTCGTGTCGCTTAAATACCCGTTCCTTTATGTCATCGGAGCCCCCGCTGCCAATGCGAACCCTAGTAATACTGTTGTCGTTGCAACAAAACCAAGCATAGGGATCACGCGAAGCCACATCGCGAACGTAAGCATAGTAGTGGCCAGCAGTACTACTCGACCCACTGTGAACAATGACACCATATATCTCGTAGCGGAAGGGACCTGTGAAGGCCTGGTCTGTTGTATCTCGGCGATCATCCCTGGCCGAAAACTCTGGCATGAAGTAAGGAGTGAAATCGGTTTCATCAAAGTTCCACGTGATACGAGTCGTAGTTTTGCCTGCTGCGCCAGCAAAATGAAAGCGGCTCAAGGAGACACAGAGGAGCGGCGGGGCACGAGCGAAAGAGACCCATCGGACAGCTCGTGTGACGCTCCGGCATTGATCACACTGGAAATCATCAATTGGACTCTGCGCAATGTGCTCATCAAGGACTTGTTCAATTGTCATCGTTTGGCGGTTGGACGGAATGATGAGAGAGATGAAGTCGAAGGGTGCAAATGTGTATGTTCGCGTATTACACTTCAGACATCTCACCGTGCCTACATCAACACCGCGCCAATATGCGTTGATCAAGGACCGATTGTGGTTGGTATGGGTGCGCCAGAACTCGGCCGATGCTTGCACAAGCGGCTGGCTCTTGGTGTTGGGTTGGACATCTACCCCAGGGCGGTCACGCCGCGTGTTAGTTTCGTCGTGAAGATTATCAAAGAGGAATGACATGTATTCCTGTGCGTCCTGTTGCTTCTCGGATCCAAAAGGCTGGCAATCTTGCTGCTGGGCAAGATAAAGGGAATAATTCTATTTGCACCGGTTAGCTCGAATGAAGTACCAATATCTCACTAGCGAGCACATACCATTAACGTCTGGGCCTTCATGATTTGGAACTTGCCAGAGCTCATCCAGTGAAATAGATTTGCAATGATCTTAATCATCAACTGGGGGTTTTCGATTTTTTCCTCTGACTTCTTTGGCACCTTGTACCTGTCCATCCGCAACGAGTTGGAGAGTTCCCTACCAAACCCAGGCGATGCAAGAAGACACTGCAATATGCTGTTTGCGTAGCACCAGTTCCCGGGGTTATTAAGCCCAGTAGGAAGTCTGGTGTTGTCGCCAGTGAATTGTCGCTCAACAGCCTTTATCCGATCAGTCGCTGGCGTTGAGGGATTGCCGTATCCTTCATTCTCATGCGCTGTTTCCGCAATGCCATTATAGCTAGGCCTAGGCAGGGCCGGAGCAGGTCTGGTCGGTGGTGAGGGTAAATCGGTATACAAGTCCACTTGATGTGAGGAGCCATATCCTGGTCCTGGCCGGGGCCTGCTCGGCATTGACATGGACTCCTTTTCTGGTACCACGGCAGGATACTTTCTTAGAAACTCCTCTGTAGAACGCACGAAATTAGGTGATGATGCCGTTTCTCTATCTTCATTTTTGATGGTCTCCTCCCAAGCTCTGGCAACATCTGGTCTATGTGGTTTAGCAACAAATTTTGACAACTTTCGCTCAATTGTCCCGCTACGGTTGCGCACAGACGGCTTCACAACCTTCAAAGATGATCGCGACGTCACCTGGAGCGAGCCCCTACCCATCAAATCGGTCCATGCATCGATGCCACCTTTGAGGAGCTTGGGGGGGTTTCTCAATTCGTGACCGTAGTTGAAGTCCACAAGAGCTCGTTGGAGTGAAACAATAACCAACTCATTAGGGTTTCGGGGGCTTCTCGGGATCATCTCGGATTCATGGTCATAGAAAACTACGAGATCATATGCATCTCGGTTCCGGAATTCAGACTCTTCCTGGCCTGGTGATAGGACTAGACTCTCGGCAATTTGCTCAGCGGAAATATTTTCTCTTAGCAGGATACTTGGTTCGATGCATATGATTTGCGAAAACATGATGTGGCCCTCATTGAAATCTTCGCGCGGTCTCACATCAATGAGCAGGATTGAGCCTTTCCGTTTCATGGCCTCCACGAGCTCCTCGGGAGTAATGGAGTCCCCATCTGGAATCTTGACAGTGCTTTCCGGTTTCGCAGGAGGCATTGAGGTGTTGGAGTAACTTTGTGTCGGGGCAAAATAGTCATTTTGAGTTTGAGAAGTCCCCGTGGGGGTTCCGGGAACGGATGAGGAGGTTAAAGAGCTGGTTCTACTGTATACGCCGCGGGGCGTGGTCGTAGGCGGCCTTGGGGTTTCCATACTCCCACGAGCGGGACTGTAGATGGCGTCAGGCATCTTTGGTAAACTCGGTACATTGTTATTGACATCGATTTTAGGAGGTCTCGGGGGTGGCGGAGGCATCTCTCGGGGCCCAGCTGGCTTGGGAGGGATATCGATTTGGTGCGTCTTGATTCGTGGGTCTTGTCCTGGGGATGACTGCGGTCCTCGCAGGTTGGCGAAACGTGCGGCGAGGTCTTGAGCCGCAGATGTTGACAGACTGAAGCTAGAGCGGTTGATTGCATTCCCGTGGAGCGCTTGGGGTTTTGGTTGGATTGCTGGCTTGGTCCTCGCTGGCAGAGACCCATTGGCGCTGGGGCGAGGCGAAGCATTGGTAGATCTGGTAAGTCCCTTTGTGGGGGAGATGGGTCTTGAGGAAGCCCCATTCGAATGGGATGAACCAGGCCGTTGCTTAGTAGGCTGAACGCCCGTTCGCTTATTGTCTGCAATAATGTCTTGTTTGATTCTTGCAAAATCATCATCCAGCATGGTAATCTTCTTGAGCAAGGCATTGTGTGCGCGGGCAAGGTCGGGGTGATCCCCCTTCAAGGAGGCATAGTCTCGGTGATTTCGGATGACTTGGACAGCAATGATGGATGCGCGGATATATTCTTTCAGGGCGAGAGACGGTCGTTTGAAGTCGCGGCTCATCTCGGCCTGTCGAAGGGATGTCTCGGCTGATTCGATCAGTTTACGAATAGACAGGTGCATATCGATGTCTCGAGGTGCTGTTAAGATGTCATCGATATGCGGTATAGAAGCACCGCCGGGTCTAGAATCGCCTCCATGACGACCAGAAGGCGGGGGAGGGTTGAAGACGTTGGTGCTGGCCATGGGGCTGTTGCGAGCGTCGATGAGGCTGCTAGATCGTGTATGGCCAAGAGACGCCATTTTGACGGATAGATCGGGTAGGGTAGATGTCAAGGAGTCATATCTTGGTCGAGAATACTACTGTATATGTATCGAGATCGGTTTGAGTCGCGTGTATGCACGGGGCAAAGGGCAGACGCGGGCGTTGAGCGAGGCTCAATGCAGGATGGGAGAGCGGAGGATGCGATGCGATGGCAACGATCGGGACAAAGACATCAACGCTCTGTCCGCTGGGTAGTTGCTGGAATGTGCGGCATCATATCAAAGAAGAATATGGGGAAACCAATAGTGAATAAGCGAGGCCGTAATGAAAAGCGCGGTGCGGGAGTTGTGGTGGTGAAGGTTGACGATCAGTGGTCATGCCGACATCAAAGAACCGGGCATCGGCGCGGGTGGACAAGAGAGAGACAGCTCTCATGGCGACTCTCAGATGGGGTTCGCGGGGAGCGAGGTACTTGGGTGTGTGACAGCGGTACTTGGAGGCAGTGCATCATTTTGGTAGCGCAATTGGTACCTCATGCCGGAAAGCTTGTATCGTCGCGCTGTTTCCCAGTGTCCTGAACCACGAGCCACGTACGCCACAACGACGTCGTCATCTGCCCGCCGCAGTCTCGTACCTTCCAGCTGCCCAGACCGCTAGCGCCCACTGTGATGCAAGGCAGCAGAAACCTTCAACCTTCTGGGCGGACTACCTTATCCACTGGAGTTGGGTCGGGACAGGGCATCAGTGGAACCCCTCGGGTCCGTCAAGTCGCCGCTGATCCCCTGTCCATTCGGCGCTAGGGGGCCTTGAGGACCTGGATTACCCAGCCAGAGTGCTAAAGTGCGCTAGAGGTGGGCAGTCCTAGGTGCCTTACCTAATGCTCCTGCAGCCAATGGCGGCTGGAGCATAGCTAGGCCTAGGCACCTACAAACAACCTGGGCAGACCACATGGAAGCTAGCCCACCCTGGTTCTTCTTACGTCGTACCTCATCGCCGCCTTCTGACTGACTGAGGCTGGGACAACGACAGCCTGGAACAGGTACGGCGAATCTCGACCTCGCATCCACCACGACCACGGTGAATTCCATCCATCAACACACTGTTGCTTTCGACGTCCTCCGCAGTTCTCGATAACCCACGCGCTTCATTCGAGAGCAAACCGATCATTCCCCTCTTCACATCCTCCACCTCAAGGCAGCCGCAGCCGCAGCCGCAGCCGCATCCACCATCAAGATGATGAGCTGGTGGTCGTCCTCGGCCAACACGGCCTTGGACGAGCAGATTGAGAAAGCCACGAGCAGCAGCCTGTATGCGCACTCCGAATCACCCTCACGCCGTCCCTTCCTTGCCTCATACTGACCCATTCCGATCACCAGCGAGGATATCGCCCTGAACCTCGAAATCTCCGATGTCATCAGATCTAAAACCGTCGCGCCCAAAGAGGCCATGCGCTCGCTCAAGCGCCGCATCGGAAACAAGAACCCCAACACTCAGCTGAGCGCGCTGAACGTATGGCATTCCCCGCATTGCGAAAGATGCTTCGGGCGCTAACCTTTACCCTCAGCTCACTGATACCTGCGTCAAGAATGGTGGATCGCATTTTTTGGCCGAAATCGCATCCCGCGAATTTATGGACAACATGGTGTCGCTGCTACAGGCTGTCGGAGGTGCTGCCGTCAACTTTGAAGTCAGATCAAAGATTCTCGAGCTGATACAATCATGGGCGGGGGCCACGGAGGGACGATATGAGCTTGCCTACATTGGCGAGGTATACAAAACGCTACAGCGGGAAGGATATCAGTTCCCTCCTCAGGTTTCTGTGGCAAGCAGCATGATTGACAGCAGCGCGGTAAGCTTTGATTCAGGTTCGGGTTTGTTTAACGCAAATGACTGACAAGAGTGAAACGCAGCCCCCAGAGTGGTCAGATTCCGATGTCTGTATGCGATGCCGAACTCCCTTCACCTTTACCAACAGAAAGCATCATTGTCGAAACTGCGGGAACTGTTTTGATCAGCAGTGCTCGAGCAAGACCATCGCCCTCCCCCATCTTGGAATACACACGCCTGTTCGAGTCGACGATGGCTGCTACGCCAAATTGACCAACAAGGGCTTCAAGGACGTCAGCCCTTCCCTCGATCGATCACCCACGTACCCTCACAAGACACGCAGCACATCGGCCATGCAACCGCGGAACGCTCGTGTTGACGACGGTTTCGACGATGATCTGAAGAAGGCGTTGGCAATGAGCTTGGAAGAAGTCAAGTCCCATTCGCGCGGATACGCCGAACCTACCCCAAATGTTCCCAGGACGAATGGGGATAGCTCTGCCGTGAAGCAAGCTGAAGAGGAAGATGAGGACCTCAAGGCAGCAATTGCGGCTTCTCTGGCAGATATGGAGGAGCAGAAGCAGAAGCACGCTGCGGCCTTGAAAGAGCAGACGTCGAGCAATTCAGGAACCACTGCCAGCAACTTTGTCCTCCCCAAGAATGACTACGAGTTGACGCCTGTGGAGGCAGAGAACATTAATCTTTTTGCGACTTTGGTCGATCGCCTACAAACACAGCCACCCGGGACTATCCTTCGGGAACCTCAGATCCAAGAACTGTATGATAGCATCGGCACTCTGCGTCCCAAGCTAGCGCGGACTTACGGAGAGGCAATGAGCAAGCATGGTAAGGTGGCATTGTGTCAACAATAAATCGCAGATGGACTGACCTATTTGAAATTCCAGATACACTCTTGGACCTCCATGCCAAGCTTTCAACAGTAGTCAGATACTATGACCGCATGCTGGAGGAGAGGCTGTCAAAGGCATACCACCAGCAGAGCCTTGGGGGATACAACTTACCTCCTCCCCGTCAGCCATCGGGACCATACCCTTCCATCCCCACCCACATGCCCAGCAACCCTGGGGCGGGAGCCGAGAGCTTTTATACCAACCAGCAACGGGCTAGCTACCAGGCGCCCCCCCAGCAGCAACCTTATCAACAACAGCCGCCACAGGCAACTCCTCAACCCCCATATCCTACGTACGGCTCTGCGCCCCCGCAGCCCGGCCAATACCCCCCGCCGCAACAACTTCCCCCGCAGCAGCTGCAGCGAGCTGAGAGTTGGCAAGATAAGGCGCCCTCGGCACCGTCAGCTCCTCAGGATGTGTACCAACAGCCGCCTCCGGTAGACTCGACGCAGCCAACACAAACCCCGCGGGCAGTTGCTGCCACGCCGTCGGCAGACCCCAATGCCTCATACTACATGTCCCCACAGCAAGCCTCTCAGGCACCTCCCCTGGGACCATCTGCCCCAGGCCCTGGCCCTGAGGCGGCACAATCTCCTTATCCTAACATACAGCAGCCGGTGCATTACCACAGGGGATCTATCTCAGCTCTGCCGCAGCAGCAACAAACACCTGTTATGGCTCCTACGCAACCGGCTCCAGGTGCACAGCCGGCTCAGGCTCCTCAACCCAGCCAACCCCCGCAAGCACCTCAGCTCTCTCAACCTCCTCAGCCTCAACCGCCCCAGCCCTCGCAGCCGGCTCAACAACCCCCACCTCTCCAGCAGCAGCCATACTGGCAGCCATCGATGCCTCAGCAACATCCAGCACCGCCCGCAGCTCCTCAGAACTGGGCGTATGCAGGTTACGGCCAGGATGGATTCCCGGCGGTGCCAACACACGAGCCGGTCAAGCAGCAGCCTGCAAAGGAAGAGGCATTGATTGAGCTCTAGCGTATGGCTGGTCAGCCGGAGGAATGAGTGTGGGAAGGTCTTGGCGGGGCAGGTTTGAATAACCAAGTGTAAGTGGTACGCGTGCAGGAAGATGGAGTTGCTTTTAAGTGGTGAACCAACGGCGTTGGGTGGGCTTCGGATTTGTCACAGAGGAGGCGAGAATGTAGTGTAGGAGCAATCTAATAGGCCCCCAGGGTCCCATGTGATAGTCTCTCCATGAAGATAATGCTGTAATTCGTGATGGCCTTGTTGGTGCGGATATCGGCGGCCATCCATCCATTGTGGCTGGACCCGGCAGTAAAAGCTGATTAGTGAATTGAGGGACTTACTTGAAGTGGACAAAGACGCCGATTACAGACGAGTACAGATGATGGTGTGGGTGTTGGTTTGTGTTTGCATCCATGTGTGTGTGTGTGTGTGTGTGTGTGTGTGTGTGTGTACATGGCCAGCGCGAGTATGATGCACAGTATCGAGATTATCAAGATGTCACTTTGTACTTTTGGGGTCGTCTCATCGATCTAAACTGCCGACAGATGGTGCTATTCCCTAAAAGGGATTCCCAGAAGAAGCAAGTCAAAGCGACATTGAACCGGCCGTGAGCACGCGGGAACCCAAACAGCCCACGCCGGTCAGGGACAATGCAGTAGCACCATTGCAAGCGCGTGTCAAAGATGCTCGAGCGGCCCCGATTTTTTTACAGAGAAGAAAAGGAAGAAAGGAGAAAGGAGAAAGAATGAGATCCCGAGCAGGGACACCAACGGGAGGAGAAAAAAAACTGGACGACCTAGATCCATTCTGGGGCCGTTGTGAGGGGAGAAAAGAAGGATAGCGCCTCACTTCCCTCCTCCGTCAGATGGCCGGCGGGGGGGGTGTGGATGCCGCCCGCCCCTCCTTCTGGGGCCATGTTCCCGCGGTAAGCACAGACCAATCGCGGCGCCGGGGCCGCCCACGCACGCGCGCAGTGCACGCAGCTGGGCTGCTCCAGGGGGCTCCGCCGCCTGCGGGACCTGTGGTTTTTTTTTTCCCTTACGCTGGCTCCCCCCTCCGGGGCGGTGCTCCGGGCACCGGTTGGTCCGGCGGGAACGACCAAGGTGTTGTGATTGCGCAAGTATGCCTTTGGATGCAGCATGCACACGCCTGGTTCGTCGCTTGTCTCCTCTCCCTCTCTCTCTCTTTAGGGAATGGAGGCGGGGAAGCTCTTGTTTTCCTGCATGAAACAGGAAAGAAAAAGAAAAAAGAAAAAAAAAATACTCGAGAATCGCGGCTTGCATACGTTCGTATCAATGGGTTGCGATAATGGACACGAGGGCTTTTGCCTCGTGGGGACTTTTCATCCCACTTGGTCAGCATCATATGCATGAAAAAGTTGACAAGTGACGATCCCTATCTTTCTTTCTTTGTTTTGAGATTTTTTTCTTCCCCTCTGTACCTTGTCTTTTCTTGGCCTTCTCCTCCTTTCTTCCGGTCCCGGGTTCTTGGATCCTGTTCCACATCTGAAACCCCCCCGGTTGGTGTTGATTATCAAGACTCGCCGGGTTGCCGATGGCCGACTATCACCTTGGTCTATATCCCGCACCCCAATGCATCTCTTGCGTATAATATATAAGAGGGGACCCTGAAAAGTCCATTGTGCCTTCATTCTTTCTTGTTCTTGCAACCTCGTCTGCATCTTCATTCTTCATTCTTCCTTCTTCCTTCACCCATTCTCGTCTTACATCCACACAGACACTTACACAACCACGCACACACTCACGGACACAAAGATGGCTCCCACAATTCACTTTGTCCGCCATGCTCAGGGCTACCACAACCTCTCCATTGCCAATGAAGACATCCACGACCCGGATCTGACCCCTCTCGGCCTCCAGCAGTGCGCCAGCCTGCGCGCCGCCTTCCCCCACCACGACAAGGTCACCAAGCTCATCGCCTCTCCCATGCGCCGCACCCTATACACCTGCCTCAACGCCTTCGGCCACAACGAGTCCCTGCTCCCCATCACCGCCATGCCCGTCTTCCAGGAGTTCACCCTGCAGCAGTGCGACGTCGGCACCGCCGTCCCGGACCTCGAGCGCGAGTTCGCCGGCAAGGCCGAGTTCTCCCACGTCGAGGACACTTGGACCGACAAGGGCCCCGACAGCCCCTACGAGCCCACCGTCGAGAAGCTGCTGGCCCGTGGCAAGAAGGGCCGTCTCGCCCTCAGGGACATTGCTGCTCAGGCCAACGACAACGACCACATTGTTGTCGTCGCCCACGGAGGTATCCTTCACTTCCTGACCGATGACTGGCAGGGTGATAAGGACGAGCACGGTACGTAATTGAGTGCTTACTTCTCTTCTTTTTCTTTTTCTTCTTCTTTTTCTTCTTCTTCTTCTTCTTGTTCTCTCTTTCTCCTTATATGCCTATATATAGATGATTCCCCACACTCGCCACCATGGTGGGATCACTACCATGTACATTGCGTGACCAGGGGATTTTTTTTTCTTCTTTTCTTTTCTTTTTTTTTCATTTTGGACAAGGGAAAACGAACAGTCCCCACCATGATACTGACTCACAATACAGCAACCGGCTGGACCAACTGCGAGTATCGGTCCTACCAGTTTGTCGACCCTGCTGGCAAGGACGAAGACGCCGCCCTCCACGAGACCCCTGAGAGCTGGAGCCGTCGTCATGGAGAAACCATCCGACCCACTCTCACAGAGCAGCAAGAGCTGCGCCCCATGATGATTGAGAGGATGAGCTCCTACATCACTGTGAAGAACTAGATGCAAGTGGCAAAAATAAGGCGATGTGTTGAATTTGTTGGGACTATGGGATAGAATCGGAATGGGAATCACAAATGATCGGCGTAGAATATTTTAGGGACAGCAACAGAAAGTACATGACATCTGCTTCACTAGAAGCAATAAAGACGACAAACAGCGTCATTCCCGTAGGTTTTGGCCGTGAAAAAAAAAAAAAAAAAGAACAGTGAGCAATAAGCGATGCTTACTCCACGAACCACCACCAATCCAGGCTCCCTACATTTTGGAACCCCCGACCGGCCGGTCAGGCTCATTTCTCCCAAGAAAATCCATTACAATTGTAATTTCCTTCCAACCAATGGGCTGAATCGTAATCACATCCAGGCGCCATCCAACTTCGGATCCTTGGTCTGGTCTCAGCTTGCACTGGCAATAACATTTTATCCCATTGGCGTTAGGAGCCAGGAGTTCCCTTCCAGCACAATCTTGATGCCCCCCGTGTTCCTAGCCGGAAAGTACACCATTCACAGATGGCAGCAATTCACTGAAAAAAAGGCTTCGAAATTGAAAATATTGTCTGCGGAAGAAATTTTCACGACTTGAGCGGACCACTCGAGCGAATAGTTCGAATGTTGCCTCGGGTTGGTTTTTGTACATTTCGAGTTTAGTGTCCAACATTTCTTGAATATGGAAAAACGTCTTGTGCGGCCTGAGAAGCATTTGTGGAGGTGTTAGGGGCATTGTCAAAGGAGTGGGCTTAGGAGCAGTAGTCATGCTTTTTTCCGCATGAGACCCGGTTGATTTCACTGTCTCCGTTTCTTGACAATCGCCTCGGGAGGATGTGGTGTGCATTTTTTGTACACGCTCGTGTACCGGAGCCCAGTCAACATCCTGCTCAAGGGGTGAGTCATCTCTGCTTGTTAAGAGGACGCCAGAGCTTGCGTGTGGTGAAGAGTGCTGTAGCTTCGGGTCAAATTCGTCTGCAGATCTAGAGTTACGATCGTGCACTTGCATAACACTTGATGGTGGCATCATTAATGATAATATCTCGTTATCCCGGCTCGTGGAACCGTTCAGAAGCTCTGCAAGGGTATTTTCGTCAAATTCATCCAGGTCAAACCCATCGCCACTATCATCTTGACAAGGGAGATGATGAGTCAATCTCATGGTTACACTTTCGTCCAGTTGTTGAAGATACTGTTCAATTTCTGGATCGTCGAACACATCGTCGCCCACATTACCCGCATCAAAACTAGGTAGAGTATTGCTAGATGCGTACGAAAAGGGATCAGACTTCTGGTAATTTTGGTTGACATCTAGCATACTCCATTCGTTGTCATGGCTGGCAGAAGATGCAGGGGTTTCCAGATGAGTCCGGAGTGGCTGGGATGCTGGTGAGCACGAATTGGCTTCTGTTCGCTGTTTTTTGTCACTTGAAGGCTCCTTATCACTGTCTGGGCTACGTGACAAGCTTCGTTTGAGAGTGATCAGGCTTGACGGTGTAGCATAAGTGTGTTGATCAGCACATCTTTGAGCCAAATGTGGCGGCAAAGAAGAGGGGGCTCCATGAGTGCTAGCCAAGACTTGTTAGCCATACCCAATCCGCATAGCTTCGCTTCGCGGGAATGCCTGGGTATTTCAACAAGACAGGGACTCACTCTAGACCAGTGGGCCCAGGGCATCCGGACGGCGGTGGCCGAGATTGTGGGACCTTCATCACTGTGTGTCGGAGCTTGCGACGTTGAGATTGTCGTGGGGGTTGCTTGTAAGCGGCGCAGCAGCTTGCGATTATGCGAGGCGGAAGTCAACGCTGGCGTTTACTAGGCTAGGATAATGTTAGTTCATCGATGAGCGCCAGGGTTCAGGTGACGCAGAGACGAGGTTTTTACGACGGAAATGTCGATTGTGGTGTGAATTGGAGGTTGAATGCTAACGTTGGGGAAAGACAACGAGGTGGGGTGTTGGACGGGACGGGGAGTTGCGGGCCTTTGCTGCTCTTTCCAATCTACTGCAATCTGCAATTTTGCAAGCCTCGTGACCAGCCCACATGCCTTGACGGGACGTCGGAGGTTGGAATCATTTCCTTTTTTTCCCTTGCTTTTTATACAGTGGGAATGGAGTAAAACAAATTAGGATATGTAATTCCTTATCCTTAGGGCCAGATTGGATGGGTCATTGATACAAGCGTTAACAACAAAGTGGCTGAGGCTAGAGTGAACCGGACTAGACACACAGCACATAATTCGGTCTATCATTGTGCCTACACACGTCCCTCACATCTACGTCTCGGCAGGGGCCGGGGTTGGTCCATAGATAGAGCGGGAAGCGAGATAAAGCAGATTCAACCCATGCCACATGGCATCTTATGCCGGAAAATATTTCAGCAAGGCAAGGTGCGCGGGCTTCCCCCAAAATACAGATGGCATTTTTCGCAGGCTTTGGGGGTTGGCAATGGGGGCAGCCCCCATTATCTTCAGCGTGAGCCGCCGCCGCCCCACTGATTGCTCACATATTGAGGCGCCCAATTGGCGATCGGCTCGGCACGGCGGGTACGCAGACAACGCAGAGTCTCGGTCGTCACTGAACAAGTCCATGACGGCTGCCCGCGCTCACAACACCTCGTCTACCCAAAACCGGGGTTGGCCGGGGCTCCGCACGCTGCCCGTCCTCCGTGTGACCTGCAGTTGGGGTTGGGACCCACTCCTCGCCCGGCCAAAAGTCAATCCCCGATCTGAAAATCTAAACCTGTCTCTGCAAGTCCGCGTGAGCGTGTTCGGAGTCGTAAGTCACAAGTTACAGTCGCAACCCGGCGAGCGGCAGCGGACGGCATTCCCCATTCGCCATTCCCCTTACCTCTGGCCCTACTAGACAGGCACCACCCGTTCCCCCCTCGCGCCTCATTCCCCATCGGGAGCCGGCGTCGCAAGCACATGTCAGCCCCTAAGTGTCTGCCGTTGGCAGTCTCAATGCCAATGCCGCCAATGTCACGCAGACCTCCAAGACTCCCCCACCCTCCTTGCGTCTGCTCTCGTCCAAAACATTTATTTCATGCCTCATCTCGACGCCTCCTGAGCCACTCTTTCCCTCCTTCTCCCTCTTCTTCCATCGTTGCTCTGCGCCTTCATCCAGTTGTACACCCCGTCTCCAAATACATCCACCCCCTAAGCTTCCATCGCATTCAACGCTTTCACTCTGCCCAGCGTCTTGGCCCAGTACACAACCACCCACCCACACCCCTCCTCTCGCGTTCCTGCTAGGGGCGGCTCCCTTGCCACGATATTGTAAACAGAATACGGTATTCTCCGGCTGTGTCGTGTGCAAGGATGGATTTCACCACCGTCAGTGCTCCTGCTGCGGCTGCGCCCAGCAAGCCAGAAGTCGACCATGTCGAGGTCGCCCAAATCAGTGTTAAGCCCCGTACCGCTGAGGCTCTGCTCGAGGAGCAACTCCCCGATGGTATTACTGAAACAGAGGAGGAGAAGGAAAAGCACTGGTTTGTCGGTAGCATTGACCAAGGCACAACATCAACCCGCTTCCTGATCTTCAATGGCCTTGGAGAGCCCGTCGCAAGCCACCAAATTGAGTTTCAGAACAAGTACCCCCATTCCGGGTGAGTTGGTCTCTCCTGAGTCGCTTGTTTCGCTTCTAACCTTTTTTGTAGATGGCATGAACACGACCCTCTCGAGCTTCTTGAATCTGTTGAAACATGTATAGAAAAAGCTGTTGAAAAGTTCTTGCTCAAGGGCTACGCTGCATCAAAGATTCGATCGATTGGCATTACAAACCAGCGAGAAACTACTGTTCTCTGGGATAAGAACACGGGCGAGCCATTATACAATGCTGTTGTTTGGCCTGATACCCGTACTACCGCCCTCGTCAGAGACCTGAAGAGCCGCCCTGGAGCCGACAAACTTCAAGAACTCTGCGGCCTCCCCCTCTCCACGTACCCTTCCAGTGTCAAACTCCTCTGGGTCCTTGAAAATGTGGACTCTGTCCGAAAAGCCTATGACGAAGGACGTCTCGCATTTGGTACCGTTGATTCATGGCTTATCTACCGCCTGAACGGTGGTCAGGAACGTCAGGGTGGACCCATCTACGTCACTGACTCAACCAATGCCAGCCGCACCATGTTCATGAACCTGAAGACACTCGACTACGACGACAGCCTCCTCGAGTTCTTTGGAATTGATCGCAACAAGCTTGGTTTGCCCAAGATTGTGCCATCCTCTCACCCAACTGCCTTTGGCTCACTGGCTCGCGGATGTCTCAAGGGGACGCCCATCGCTGGATGCTTGGGCGATCAGTCATCAGCTCTCGTGGGTCAATGTGGGTTCAGTCCTGGCCAGGCGAAGAACACATATGGAACCGGCTGCTTCCTTCTCTATAATGTGGGTAATGAGCCCGTCATCTCAAAATCAGGTCTCCTCGCCACTGTTGCATACGATTTCGGTCAGGGGCGTAAACCCGTATATGCTCTAGAGGGCAGCATCGCCGTGGCGGGCTCAGGTGTCAAATTTCTCCAGAACAACCTGTCCATCATCAAAGAATCCGCCGAGGTGGACAAGGTCGCCAACTCAGTTCCTGACAATGGCGGTGTAGTGTTTGTTACAGCTTTCAGTGGGCTTTTTGCGCCGTACTGGATTGACGATGCCAAGGGCACTCTCTGTATGTCACTTCAACAATACTATTTTCATCTTCTGGTCGGAAACAAGCTAACGATAGGTTTAGTTGGTGTTACTCAGCATACGGAAAAGGGACACATTGTTCGAGCAACACTTGAGGCAACGTGCCATCAAACCGCTGCAATCCTCGATGCCATGGCTGCCGACTCGGGACATGCTCTAGAGAAGCTGGCTGTAGACGGTGGCCTCTCCAATTCTGATTTGTGCATGCAAACACAGGCAGACTTGAGCGGCATCCCCGTCGATCGTCCTGCGATGCGTGAGACCACTGCTCTCGGGGCAGCAATCGCCGCAGGGCTGGCCACGGGTGTTTGGAACGAGCTTGAGGAGCTTCAGCACGTCAACAGCAAGGGACGTAAGGTATTTAGGCCTGAGCTTGGTCTAGATGATCGCAAGAAGAAGCGCAGAAGATGGGAACGAGCAGTGGAGATGAGTAAGGGATGGGTCATCGATGACGAATAAATTGGATGATGAATAATGAGTAATGAGGGAGAGCGGAGGTAATAGAACCGCCTGCTATTGTACGATATGAGATGTAGAAAATGGGGGCTTGGGATAGTAGGCTCCGGGGGAGCAATTCCTTGGGGGAAATGGAAATGGCTAGATGCAAGACAGTTCTTGAGAATGGTGCTGAATCTCACCGCTAAGCTATGGATTTATATCAGAGTGATTGATCTGGTGTTTTGGAATAGGCGCGCAAACAGTTTCAAAGTAATGAAGTTTCATATCCGTATTTATCAAAGTTGAGCGTTAGTAGATATTGATGGGCTTGCTCTACTGACTTGAAGCTATTAGGTGGCATGTAAATAGAGGCCAAGAAGGACCCCGCACTGACGCCAAAGTCAAGAGAGGGGTTGCGGTGTTGAATTGCCCCACCTGTTGCGTGCACTGATGCTTTTTTTGGAGCCCCTCTCTTCCCGCTTCTATCATGCGAGGGCGGCACCCAGAGTGATCTGCCCTATTTGGGAGCTGAACAGGAAAGGGGAAAAAAACCGGGTAGAATATCGCACCGGCGCATGAACCACGTGAGGTTATCGAGAATTCTCTACAAGGGCTGCACGTGATTTATGACAGATAAATGAAGGGGGGATAAGATGCCATCTCAATGTTACTAATCAGACGTGGCCTTAAGATCAACAGCGGGAGAGGTGGCTGGTGGCACAGACAAGCTTCCGCTTGGTTCCCGCTTAGGGTGCGGCTGAGCAACATGAATCGGAACCCCCCCCCCCTTGCTGTCCTGGTCCCCTTGCAACGCCTCGCAGGCGTTGCGAGGCACTGCTGTGCATGGTTTGCTAAGCCTCAACATGGCAGTGGCCTCCTGGGAAGGGGGAGGGCCAGATGGGAAAGGCAATCCCCGACACTTTTCGTGTTCGCGGGTTACATTGGGGACCTGGTGAGGCAATACCTGGTACACGGACACTGGAGTTTGGACGGGTGGCAACCGCATCTTGCCGTGGCGGGAGAGGCTTCAATAATTGGCAATAATGAGTGCGCATCTGCTGGTGGGATGCTGCCCGAGGCCGTTCTCGACCTGCCCAGGTAATTGCGTGCGCGATCCAGTTGGTCGTAGTCAATCGCTAGTTCGGTCAGTCGCTAGCTTGCCCACTGTTAGCATGAAAAGGAACAATGGGAACTTGATGATTTCATTTTGGGCTTCAAAATCCGACCTGGCATCTCCCCAGACAAAGTACGATGCGGCAGCTAATAATAAGATGCCAACATTTTACGCGCAATGGATCACGGAAAGCAATGTCCAGTTCTATTAAGTCAGTCCACCTGAAAGGAACGAGGCCCCCAACTCGGCCGCACTCTAGCCAACCAGGAGGGGCGGGTCCCCACAAGGCCTCACCACAGCAGGGGAGCAAAGTCCTAGACAGAGTCCTGGATCTCACTCACGTGTGGAGCATTTGTCACCCAAGATCATCATCGTCTTCCTTGGCCACATGCTCACCCCAGGTTGGGTAGCCCTGAACCTCATCATGTCGCTGTTCTTCTTATTTCCATGTGCCCCACCGCTTTGCAAGTGCGACATCAACAGGTCGAGTCGCGTGGGAGGACGCATTGAAAATTGAATTGTTCATCGAGCGCGGTCATTCGGGAATGCCAATGTGCTGCTTGGGATATCGTGGTCCCTGTCTGTATACGCGGTCTTGCGCAGCCGCCCCTCACTCATTCCCGAGCTCCATGGCAGTCCGTTACTGGCCGTGCCCCTGAGTCTTTGCTTTGGGTGGTTCGTCATCATTATACGGCTTTTTACCTTTGGGCTCAGCAAACTTATCCCCACCGCCATGTCTCGCGTCTGGCGTTTCCTCGCATCGACATTCTTCCATCCCCAGCAACACCGCTGCGGGAACGACCTCAACCGCTCCCGCGTAGCTAACTTTAGCTCCAACGCCTGAGCGCCCTTGGAACCTTTCCATTAGAATTGGGTCCTGCAAACTCTTCTTAATTGCAGCGCCGTGCACTCTTATTCCGGGAAGCCGATTAGGGCGAGTCCAGAATAGCAAACAGCCGAAAGTCAACTCGACGTCCTGTCTGCGTACGTTCACACCCCCCACACTGGGTCCTCTGGCGTGCCCACACCCCGTCCTCGCCCACCCACTATCCACATTGCACCACACCGGCGACAGAACGCTCGACAAGGCAGACTGGCGTTCGCCCAGATCGACGGAACGGCGATTTTCTCTGATCGCCGAACCCGACCCGACCAGAGACAGCCCGTCAACGCACCGGGCTAGCTGCCCTACGAGCCCGCTGTTCCCAAAAGCCGGAACATGAACAAACGGCAAACGGGGATCGAGGTGGGACACCGGTTGGATGTTAGAGCCCAAAACCGTATCCCCCTGTCAGCCTAGACCAAACAGCCGGGCTCCAGTCGCTGGCGCCAAAGAGGGAAAAAAAAAAGACCTGGACCCCGCCAGAGCAGAATTTGGACTTGGCAGCGCAACACCACATCGCACCGCCCACGGTCCGCACCCGTACCGTCTGCTCACGACTCAAAACCTCCTGTCCCGAAGGTTAGTTTTTTGAGCATCGAGATAAGCATGGGGCTGTCAGCGGAAAACAACGTCGCAATAGAGGGAGGACCGTAAGCCAGAACAAGGACCAGGACAAGGCTCTTCCCTCAATCTCTTGCGCTCAAAAAAAAAATTAGCGAGTAAGTTTGACAATCCTCATCTGACAGGTTCATTCAACACAGACCCATTCCACCCAACCTTGCCTCAGCCTTACACTGCCAGAAAGACCCTAGCGCCGTCAGCTGTGCGTGCATAGTATCCTCTTTTTGTTTTTTGTATCTCTTCCTTTGGCCATATTGATGATAATTCAATCGTCTCCACTCCGCCTCTTTTGGCGTCGTCCACCACACCGCAGCCCAGCCCCAAGTGCTCTAGGTAGTCCCGACCTGCGTCTAGTTCCCCCCAGGCGGTCCCCAGCTCTCAGTGCCCCTCGTCAGCCACCACAGCCCAGCCCAAATGCCCAGAGCCCAAAGGGTAACGCCCAAGACCCCAACGATGCATGCCCCCTGGAGGCGAGGATCGCGGTCTGCGTAGAGGCAATTGTGGAAGCTTGTCATCATGGCGACTTTTTTTTTTGGCCTCCAATGTGACCGACCATTGCCTGAAGAACACGCAAGCCCACGGTCATAGAGGAAGGGGGTCTTGGCTTGAATAGACTAAATCGGGATAATCACACAAAGAAATAGCGTGAAAGAGAGGCAAACTGGCATGGAGTACCCAATCACTTCATTCCAGGTACTAGGCCGACTCGATTCACGGCTGGCTGGGTAATTACATAGTACGATGCGATTACACCTCCACAATCTCACTTGCACTCTCGCTCCCGCGATCCAGTCTTACGTTGGTGGCAGCTTTTTTTCTTTCACCTCCACCACACAACATCAACCTAACCTAGCCGTTGTATCGCCTTGCGAGCCTTTACTCTCCTCGCCCACCAACCAGCCAGCCCCTTCTATATACGTTACCCATAGTCCCGCTTGGCACACTACCCTATCCATCAGGTTTGAGTTTCTTGGCTTTGGCCTCCCCGCCAGTGGAAAAAAAACAAACCCAAAAAAAAAAAAAAAAAAAAGAACACGAAGAGAGACGGCAAAGCAGAGGCCAGCCCGTCACCCACCTGAAAGGCCCAGGCGCATCCACAAATCAGCCAGAGGCCAACCCTGAGACACCGCCCAGCAAGTAGGATAGCTCTGCAGCGGCCACCGAGCTACCTCACATCGTGCTTTTCAGCAAGCAGCCACCAGAAAAGTCTCGCTGCGACCTTGCCAACGACGGCACCAGAACCAGAGGCAAACCGTCCTTATCCTTATCCTTCCAAGCTTCGTCCACCGAGGCTTGAGCTTAACCCAGGCCAAAGCCCACTGCAGCCCGCCTGAAGTCCAGGCCCAAGCAACATCCCACGCCCCCCTCTATCCTATCAATCATCGCTCTCGACGGCCCTGCCCAGTTCAGGTCTCACTGTCCTACGGTCCCCGTCCGTCCTGCTGCCCTGCAGCCTCAGGTCCTGCTGCAACGGAGCTGCAACGGAGCTACGTCTGGCCCTGCACGCGCTGCAACAACGCACTCGCTTCGCCTGCCTGCCTACCTACCAGCTACCTTTAATAAGCGCCCCCAGAAACCCTCTGGCTCTCTCTACTTCTACTCTTCGGTCTCGGTCTTCTTCAGCTCGTCATCCTTACTCCCCCACTCCCTGGCCCTGGACTTGGTCCTCGAATCACACACCCCCCGTGCGTGCGGCTGGTGCTAGCTAATTTCTGACCCGAACCCGAGCCTCTCTCCCCTCCCCCTCCCCATCCCCATCCCCATCCCACCCACAGGCCAATCCCATCAGGCCCCCCCAGTCCTGACCGTCCTCGCCCGTCCTGCCCCGTCCTGCGGCGCTCCCTGTGCCTCTCAATCCTGTCCTACCCTTTTCTCCGTCGTCCTCTCCCGACTCTTCTCTTTCCATATGAGTTCTATGAACTCCCGCTTCAAGAAATTTGGCTTCGGAAATCGCAAACCCGCCGCAAGCATCCAGACCCCCGAGGGTCCAACGCCCAGCCCGACCCCTCCTCCCGGCCAAATACCTCAGTATCAGCACCCCGTCCTCCAGCAGCATCAACAGCAGCAACATCATCAACCTCACCCTCCTCACCCTCAACACACTCCTGCGCCCTCCGTCGGTGCCTCATCCTCGACAACCAGTCTCCCAATGAATCACCCGGGGCCTGGTAACCGCCCTCCCAGCTACTCGGCAAACTACCCTCCCGCCGGCCAGCCTCCCATCGGCCGCACCTCCCCTCTTGTCAACCAGACCCGTACCCCGCCAAGCCAGATGGTTGGAGGCCCGCCCCCGATCAACACCGGCGCTCCCGTCGGCTATCCGCCCGGAATGGCTCCCATGGGCGGTCCTCCGGGCTTCCAGCAGCAGCCTCCTCCTGTCCAGGGATATCCTCCCGCCGGTGGTCCTCCTCCTGGCCCTATCGGCCAGTATCGCCCTCAGGGCAACCCCGCTGCTGAGGTCGAGGGCGCCAGCAGGAGCAAGGCCCAGCTGATTGTTGGCATTGATTTCGTACGCCTCTCCCCCTAAAAAAAACAAATGCCTGCCTGCTTGTGCGACACAGTGACTGACACGACCGATTCCTTTAGGGTACCACCTTCTCCGGTGTCGCTTTTGCCTTTGCAACCAACAACGAGGCCAAGGAGGATATCATCACCGAGTGGCCTGGTGCTGGTAACTTGACAAAGCAAAAGGTAGGTGATGGAAAACAAAAAACAAAGAGACTTACACGGTGTGCATTTTGGAAGCTAAACTCGACTTCCTCTAGATTCCTACCGTCCTGTACTACGACCAATACCAAAAGGTGGTAGGATGGGGTCCCGATATTGCCGACGCTCTTGCGCCCACCGGCTACCCCAAGCCCGGCGTGCAAAAGGTTGAGTGGTTCAAGCTGCAGCTGATGCTCAGCGGCAACACATACATTGACCCCATCAACCTTCCTCCTCTGCCCCCAGGCAAGTCTGAGATCGACGTTGCTGCCGACTACCTCTTCAAGCTTCGCCAGGCCATGCGAACAGCTCTCCAGAAGACCCTGGGTGAGGTGTTCAACAGAGAAGAGCGCAACATCAGATACTACCTCACCGTCCCTGCTATTTGGAACGATGCTGGCAAGGCCGCCACTCGATCCGCCGCCATTCAGGCCGGTTTCCTCCGAGACGAGAACGACAACCGTCTTACCCTAATTTCAGAGCCCGAGGCTGCTGCCCTCTTCTGTTCCAAGACTGGTCTGCTCAACCTCAAGGTCCACGATGCCGTCCTCATTGTGGATTGTGGTGGTGGCACCGTCGATTTGATCGCCTACGAGGTCGAGGAGGAGAACCCCTTCACCGTGGCCGAGTGTACAGCCGGTTCAGGTGACTCTTGCGGTTCCACAGCCCTGAACCGCAACTTCAGCAACATTCTACGAACGAAGATTCGCAAGATGAAGCTGCCCGACGGCTCCAAGACTGCTGGCCGTGTCTACGCCAAGTGTATCATGGACTTTGAGAACAGAATCAAGGCCGATTTCCGAAACAACGGTCAGAAGTGGGCCGTTGACGTCGGTATCGAGGCTGAGTTCCCCGAGGCCGGTATTGAGGAAGGCTACATGACTTTCACCAACGAGGAGATTCTCCAGTGCTTCGAGCCCGTCGTCAACCGTATCCTGGAGCTCGTGCGCAACCAGATCATTGCCATCCAGGCCCAGAACCGAACTCTCCAGAACATCCTGGTCGTTGGTGGTTTCGGTGCCTCCGAGTACCTCTTCCAGCAGATCAAGCTCCACGTTCCCCCCCAGTTCCAGTCTAAGGTTGTCCGACCCATGGACTCCGTGGCCGCTATTGTCAAGGGTGCCGTCACTGCCGGTATCACCGAGCGAGTCATCACCCACCGTGTTGCTCGTCGACACTACCTCATGGCCACCCTCCAGCCCTTCAAGGAGGGATACCACCCCGAGGCGTACCGTGTGCCCTCGCTGGACGGCAAGGACCGATGCAAGTTCACCCGACAGATTTTCGTTCAGAAGGGCCAGAAGGTCAAGAGCGGCGAGCCCGTCAAGGTTTCATTCTTCCGACAGGTCGCCCCTGGTGCCACTCTCATGTACGAGGATGTGCTGTACGCATGTGACGACGATGTTTGCCCCGAGTATACTAAGGATCCCCGTAAGTTTGCCCCGCGCTGAAATGTCTTTGTTCGCTAGGTTGTTAACCCCCCCTCGCAGGAATCAAGGAGGTCGTCACTCTTACTTCAGATCTGTCCCGCAAGAACTTGGAGAAGGACTTCGAGCGCATGGATACCCCTCAGGGAACCTTCTACCGTGTGTACTTCGATATTTACCTGACACTCGACGGCTCCGAGTTCAGCGCCGAGCTCGTCTGCCAAGGCGAGGTCATGGGTCGCTGCAGAGCTCGCTTCCGATAAACGACGGGCTGCGGGAAGAATTAAAGAAAGCATGCGGATGATACCTTTCGGGTTCGCTCAGAACCCCTACTATGATACCTCAAGAGAGAAAAAAAAGACTAGTGCAGGCGAGGCGACGGACCCGTGAGCGAAGGAAACCCCTTGGCCGACGCCCACTCCGCCTTGGAAGATAATCCGACTTGAGAGGCTGTGGCACAAAAACAATTGTTACGAGGGGGTTTTTATTTACTTCACAGCGAGCGGCGACGAAAGGAACATATTTGATTTTGTTGGATGATATTCGGGCACGAGTAGACAGACTTCAGCAAGCCTTTACACGGTTTGCGTTGACGAATTCCGGATGCAAGTGGAGGGAGGGAGTTGCATGCATGAACGAGCCATGATGATTGCCCGGTATATAGACAATTGAAGCTGGTTGAAATCAAATGTAATTCAAGACTACTTGCCAGTTTTTGGGTATTTGTTGGTGTGTTTGAAGAACCGTGAGCTAGAGGCAGAAAACCATTGATTTCGCAGATGTACAAAACCTCCACAGATTAATAATAATGGCCTCAACCAAGCATCTCGTTATTCATCGGTACACGAATGTTTCAACTCGTATACATCGACTAGACAAGGAATGTCCATACCTAGGGTATGTCATACTGAGCGCGACCAGGTCCTCAAACTCCGCCGAGTCGACAAAGCCAAAGAAGCTCAGCCCGCGCACCTTGATACTGCTGCTGCTGCTGCTGCAGCACACAGGCCAAGTCCATGTCGCGCAGGCCGTCACTCGCAGCAATCTCGCGCCGTGCCCCAGCAAATGCCGGGCCTCTGGGCCGATTCGGCCAGGGCGGACCGGAACCGGATCCTGCTGAGCGGGGGGGGAGTGAGCACAGCATGACGAGTTCGCGGAACTCGGCGCCGTTATGCCGGGCCGCTGCCAGGGCATACCAAAGCGGGCGGCGGTGCGGGGCCGGAACTGACCCAAGGTGAAAAAGCGAGCCGTCGTCAACGTTGAGATTATGGTTGGCAGCCGCATCAGTTGGAACAGCCTGCTTAGCTGTGTAAGCGGAGGAGAAGAAATATATGTAGTCGGTTCCAAAGGAGACTAAGGGCGTAAGACAGTACACTGTAACACTAACACTACCCAATCATCGTGAGCGGCAACTCATAATATGCTTATACAATGGATTGTTTCAATGCCAGTTATATATACTCCTCTTATATTGCCAAATCCTTTGAATAAGTCTATACCAAGTGCATAAAATTCGTCTTCTTGCAACCTTGCTTCATCCAAGACACCCTATAGGTCGGACGCTGCCACTCAACTTCATCTTTGGACAATTGGAAACGACACAGATTTTGGCCGCAGTGGGTAAAAATCAAAATTTCAGTATTGATTCTGTATCATTCCAAAGTATGTATTATCATGCAAACCCTAAGCGGGAGGATGATAATCACCTGGTTACTGCTGAAGCTTAAAAAGTGAATCCCGCTCTGTGTAGCTGCTGATGTGTAATAAGCATAGGCCTGCCTACTCCGTTCGGCGGCTTATAAAATCTGCTCATTGGTAATACAAAACGGGAGTTATTAATAAGCGGCGGTTTGAAGGTAGTATCAGCCCCGATAATGCGGGAGTCGACCCGATGAGATGCTTGATAATGTTATCCCACACTGCGCCGTAGGATCCTCCTGTGACAGTATTCAAGCACAAAGGCCTCGTTTTAGATGGGGGTTTTAATTTGGTGTTGATCCTGAAAACAGCCTGATCTTCCGTTTCGCACCTTGTGATTTACTTGTAGCTGAATCTGGAATAAATTGACCTCCTCGTCCGGAAGGGGGGTCTTGTATGATCCCCCGAAGGCTCGAGTAATCATGCTGTCACAGACACTGTGAGCGAGTGGCTGACCCATCTTTCCATGAGGCGCAAATAATTTTGCCGTGTAGATTATTAATGTTGGACCGACTGGTGATGCGAAAATTTGTCCCTGTGTGAGTCGTTGAATACGATTTGAGCTTACTAGGCGCACAGGTCAAGCTTCACCTAGCCAAAAATTGCCTAAGCGCAGACCATACCAATGCCTCCCGCTCGGCCTGGATGACAATTGTGCTCTCATTGGGGCTTCCAGCAACAAAAGTTTATTTCCCATGAATTTGGTAGAAAGTCATTAGATATTTAACGCATCAACGTGCACCTGATTTTTCATGAGTTCGTCTAACAAATGTCAATTCATCTTTACACTCGCATCATTCTATCTCTTCAATATGTCTTCTATTGAGACCGTCGCTGTCGTTGGTGTACGTGTTATAAATACCCTCGGCGAATCAGAGGTGACTTATTGATGAAATATAGGCATTCGGAACTGTGGGGTTATTCATTACAAAGGCACTTTAAAAAGCAGGTTTTCAGGTCACATGTCTTCTGCGCGAGTCTTCATCGTTTAATCCTCCAGCGGGTACTGTCACCAAGAAAGTTGACTTCGAATCGATTGAATCTCTCAAAGCTGCCCTTCAGGGGCAAGACGCCGTAGTATCTGCAGCATCAGGCGGTCTTATGGATAAGCAGCCATTCATTATCGATGCTGCTATCGCTGCCGGCGTGAAGCGATTCATTCCGTCCGAGTATGGCATCAATACCCAAACAGTGCAGCACGCTGGTCTTCAGACTATGCTGGGCGCCAAGATCCGAACCATCCATTACCTTGTCGCGAAGACCAAGGAAAATCCTACCTTTTCTTGGACTGGATTGTCAACTGGATTGATCCTCGACTGGGTATGTGTATGAACAAATTACACTAGGATTTAACGTACATCGCTAACTACAACCACAATCTAGGGTCTCAAATATCATGCGTTCCTGGGCTTTAACAAAGTTACCAAGTCTATCAAGATTGCCAACTCTGGTAATGAGCCCTTTTCAGCCACTACCTTGCCTTTTATTGGGAAAGCAGTAGCAGCAATTCTGGCCAATGCCGACAAAACCGCAAATCAATATTTCACTGTTGCATCGTCCAATATCACGCAAAACGAGATCTCGCGAATAATCCATGAAGAAACGGGTGAGGAGTGGAGCCACGAGCGTTTTTCGTCTGCTGAATTGGACCGAGCTGGAGATGAAAAGCTAGAGCAGGGAAACTTCCTGGCTTTAGCTGATTACATTATGGCCTATGAATTGCAGGACGGTAACATGCGATCAACGAAGCCGGAGGATACAGCAAATGGTCTGCTTGGTCTTGAAGTTGAAGATCCCAAATCGACCATCAAGGAGTGGTTAGATGAGGAGCTGTAGATGTTTCTAGCAGGGTGCCATTAGGTATATATTTTGAAGTCAGTTGTACAGGGCTGTTCGTGAGAACAGGAGATCAACCAGATCGAACACCAAAGAGCAGGCTACCTAGGTATATAGTTATAAACCATATGGTATGGCGACTACAACGCAAGATAGCGTCATGTAACACCGACCCAAGACTCGTGGCCAACCACAAGAACATCCACCCAGGGAGTGGGCCCCATAAGTACAATATTTGTGATGAAAGATACAATCTCACGATATTTTCCGGCATCATACAACATCTCGAACGTCGGTGCCTGAGGACAACGTCTTGAGCTCGTTGGGGAACTATCTCTTGTCTGTCCCAGTGTATTGAATGCTGGTCGCTTTGATTTCCTTTTCTCTTGAAAGATGTTGGTAGTATTAGAACCAATAGCGATAGGTATGAAATACCATACCAGTAGCTATCGGCAGTCTCAGAAGTAGGAGTGGTATAAACATCGCAAATGATGTCTGGTTGCAAGACTATGTTCGCCGTCGTCGTATTTTCCATCACCGTGATCATTCTCATCTCGTTTTTGTTTTCTTAACATATTGCCGCCTCCCTGAGCCTTTCCCCTCTAGTTTGAAAGACTCCTTCTTAAAATGTCTTCGGGGAAGCATCGACTCCCGAAGCAAGCGGCAGAATAAGTATTTTAGCAAAAGTGGAGGGTTCGCTCAACGCAAAAAGTCGACGCTATGTCAGCGATATCTACGATCTTTGCGGGACTCGGGTTCAGAGTTGGGTGAGGATCATCGAGGCATGACGTTCAACGCAACAAACAGTTTTCCATCTATCAATTATGGTAATAGTGTTAGCAATTTATATTATCTCGACTGAAGATAACAGAAGAAAACATGTTAACCACCTTGCTTACGCGTCACTATACTATTAGGAAGGGCGTGCCAAGGCTCGATGCAATTTAGACGTAGAAATCACACTATTTGTGTATTATGACCAACATATTCTGGTATAGTTATCTTTATTATTATTCTTGGCGCTTTTCTGGCTTCAACTTGTAGTACACCTACCGCAAAAGTTGTGATGGTGGGATTGGAGGGGGTGCTGGTTCGCAAGTTAAATGGAAACCGGTCCGAGGGCAGTCCTCGTGAGGAATTGGCAAGAAATGAGCTGTCAAACAGCCCAAAAAACATATAAATACAAAAACATGAAAAGCAGTAAGTTCAAATGCCAGGGGGGCTCGATGGGTGTAGAAATGAGTAGACGCGTAAGAGACCATAAGCATTGGAGCGGGCATGTATGGGAGTACGTCGGCAAAAAGCGGCTGAGGACTTTTGGGTGAACGAGAATTGGTCGAGAATTTTTGAAGTTCTAGATGAACATGGGCAAGTTTTCGGGGTGTGAATTTCAAAATTCCGAGACGATGTCGGGATTTGCCGTCTCGTTGTAATCTGTGGCGACCTGATGGGTTCACACCACCCAGGCCTAGCACCATGCTCTCTACACATGTGCGTAACTTACAGCGGTCAACCAACAGCAATTAACGGGTGACAGAACTATGCTTAAGAACTGCGTTAAACGTACGATATTGCTGCGTAAGATGAGCACTGTCGGGCGGCCCAAGGCCAAACTGAACCCCAACGCATGTGTGAATGTATACCTGAACACTCTGATCCAGCCATTTGTTTCTTTATTTGGGCAAAGTCCGGACTCCAGAAGACCGAAATCGCGCCTAAAAGCAATTATTGCGTCTGAACAAGCTTCCCCGTGCGATTGCGGCCTCACGCAAGGCACTGACCTCGATAATATGTGCCTGCCGCCAAATTGAGCATCCACTCGGCTCTGCTACCCTTGCCACCACTGCCACCCTAGTTTCTTTTTTTCCTCTCCTCCCAGTTAAGATGAAACATCTCAGAGGCAATACCTTTGAGAATAGCACACCGAGGACCAGCTGATGGGCCACGATCTGGAAAAGCTCCGGGGTAAGCTACTGGTGCCTGAGTGCTTCGGGGCCGGCACATAACGTAGCAACCAAGGCAGCACCACCACCAGCACTGCAATGTCTCAGCCACTAGAGCATGCGAGGAAGAGCCCGGTGGATTTTTAGAGCAAAGATCGGCGTTGGGATGGTGTTTTTTGCATTGGATCCTGGACCCTGCGGCGACTATTGACGTGTCGAGACGGTCGAGGACAAGGCCGCAGACGAAAGCGTCTCGTTTTTCTTCTCTGTATCCTAAACATGCGCTTGTATAGCTTTTTTTTTCGTTCCTTTTTTCTTCCTTTTTGATGGTGAACCTTTACATTCACGCAGTGCTTAGCTTACATCGGTGGGAATAACTCATCTGCACTCATACACAACTGCCGTTTCATATTCGTGGAGCAGGACGGGATTGTCTAATTCAGCGTCGGGACATCTCCCGTGGATCGCGGCCAAACACATCACCTCGATGCAAAAGTTCGCATCTCACTCTTGTCACAAATGACAGCCTTCTTTTCCGCGTCAGGTGCTGCCCACATATGCCCGACGTCAGAGTGGCCTTTCTTGCCACTCGGGTCTGCCTGCACGCAACACAACCCAATCGACAGTCATCCGCTGTCAACCCAACGCCCTAACAACACCCACCATGCCGTGAGCATGCAGCCGCTTGCGCAGCGAGCCTAGCCTCCGCCCGTTCATTATGCACGAGATCCCGGCTTGAACGCTGGATACCCTGGTAATCATCTATTCAGGCCATCCCTGTGTACTTGGGCGCTAAGCATCCAACTCCTCCTCAGCCGTATCCCACCCTCGTCTCATTTCAGTACGCTTCGTCAGCTTTTTTAGATGCTCGCTCTGCATGCTCGAACACCCACAAGAAATCAAAAGAGACTATTGAAAGCCACAAAGCCATCCCCCACGCTCGAAGAAAGCCCCTTCAGTTCGCCTTCGCCTTCGTCTTCGTCCTCCTGCTCAGTCTCACTACCTTGATAGTGAGCCCAATCTCATATGTCTTACCAAAAAATACTCCCCGCTTCCAGCCCACCCCGCTCAGTCACTTGCCCAGGTTCCCCCAGTGAAGCGGCCGCAGGCAAGCCTCAGATTGGTTGCAGTCCGTCTGAGGATTTTGATGATCTCAGCTCAGAAACTTGCAATGGATGTACCAGCAGCAAATGTTCAAAATGCAAAGATACTCGGACATTTGCTTGTCCCTTCTTCAGGCGGTTTCCGGTGCATTTTCCGCAGTGTATCAATCACAAATTGAGTCGAATTCGAGACATCAAGCAGCACATTCAACGGAAGCATACCCAATCTGCTCACTGCTGCCCCGTGTGCTATGAGAGATTCAGCTTGGCCTCTGATCTTAACATACACCTGAGATCTCGTTCCTGTGAGCCTGGTGATGAATCCATGGCTGCATACATCGACAGCTTATCAGGCGTGTCGGTAGAAAAACAAGATCGACTAAAAGAACGTGCCAGGCGAAATGCGACCACTGAGGAGCAGTGGTACGAAGTCTGGGATATTTTATTTGATGGTGTCGAAAGACCGTCCAATCCTTATCTCGGTACAGCAGTGGAGGAGACCATTGACATGATACGCAGCTTGTTGGCCCAAGAGGGCCCTCAACTTGTTCGCGGTGCACTTGAACGCCGTCTTCATCAACAAGCACTGACCGAAGAAAACATCGTGCCAGTGGTTACGGAACTATTGAATGGCGTTCAGAGACGTTTCGGCCAGGTCCGTGACCTGGGGTTTGGTAGGCCACTGGATAACAGCCCGGCTGTGCAAGGAAACCCCATGACCAACCCTCCTGGTGGGCATTCTGCAGCCTTATCCGCGGGGATAAACGCCTTGGATGAGTCGGCGCTGGGAATGCCCGAACTTCATGGATTTGATCAATCTTATATGCAGTGGGGCCCCTTAGGAGCCGCAATGGCCTCACATCCGTCTCTTTTCCCGGCTAATTACCATGGGGAGACCGTAACTGAGGAAGAAATGTACACTTTAGGTTGGGACCCGCCTGCTCAGGATTCAGCTGGGGCTCCTGATAACACATAGCAAAAGAATGTCGAATCATCCTATTTCGTCAAGTTTTTTTTTTCTTTTCTTAGCTATAGCTTTAAGTCTCTATACGAACCATTAATTGGGATGTCGGATATGTATCCCCCAAAGAAATTTGTCATCACACCATATTTACCAGGCTCTCACGACAAGGTCAGTACCCCGCACACAGTGACGGATCATGCCCATGATAGCAACTTCAACAACCCATAACTTCAATATCACGATTTAAACAACGCCGCCAAGAGATTTTAAGATTGGCCTGTTCTTTGCTAATCTGCGCAACTGCCAATCCACCTTGGACGGGTTAACTGTTTCCTCAGAGTTATGGATTATTCTGACAATTTCGATTTGGACGATTTGGATCCAATAGCCCCGGGTCACGAATCTCCCTACGCCCAACCGCTGGCTGGCAGTCGCACCGACGGTCGTGCCAAGGGAAAGCGGTCATATATGGAATCTTCAGCGTCTAGTATATCACCTACACCATATACGACGCCCAATTCCCCCAAAGTGCGAGTCCCTCGTGGCATGGACTTACAGAAACTTGCGGCAACACCACACCAATTTTCAACAGCAGCAACCTTTCTCAGTGAACTCCATTCGATATCTACTGAATGGTCATGGCGATGTCCTAATGCGGAATGGCAGTGGGAGGTGCCCGGATTTATTCAGAGTCTGCTAAATAACGGCCACAACGAGCTGCATCTTCACCGTGAGGTTATTCTGACAAAAACACCGCCACCAGCTCCATTTCAATCTCTTTACGGCAAGGATGGCTTCCAGTGCTTCAGGGCTTTTACTTGGGCGGAACTATTCCAGAATCAACTCAGCAGCTTGTACCCTCACACGCAGCACTTCTTGGAGGAATTAGTTCATCATGTTGCAAAACATATCGATGAGTTGAAAAATGGGGGCACAGGTAAGCTCGTCTATTCTTATTACTGGTTCATTACGAGGTTGGCATTAGTAAAAGTGCCTCTTCGATTTCATTGTATTGATATTGCCTTCATAAATTCATTACGTGCAACTTGATTATCCCAATTAAATAACAATAATTAAATACTGCATCACATTTCCTTTCAGTCATAATGACATATTACACAGTACATGAGTATAATGGAGCTCGAATATATTGCACCTGGAACAGTGTTTCTATAATATGCACCGAAAAGCTAGAATTGAGCCGTCCCCGTCTCCTACGCGGCATGGAAATGCTCTGCAAAATATTGCGGACAGAAAAAACTACGGAATACGCCTGCATTTCGAGGGTCAAGTGGGAGTTGATTCCCCATGCTATCAGAGATTCTTCAAATAATGCCGAAGGTTTCAGCAATGCCGATACCAGCTCAGGGTTAACTCTGTCGATGAGTCTGCTAGATGAACCTCTGGAGCTGAAGAAGACAGAGCATGACTGCTGGCAAAGCTTGTTCACCGCTGTTGGCCTCAGTACAATAGTAGAATTGGCGGAACTGTACCCCGACGGAGACTCCGAACATAGATATTTGAACTGTAACGGCAAGGGTCTCGAGTTGTCATTCAAGCTCATGATTGAACTCGCAGCTGTTGAGTACCCTTTGATTTTGGATGGAGGCGTTATCTTTGTTGGATACGAAACAGTGCTGGTGCCCATTGAGACAGAGGATGGCATCACACAATTCCACCTTCTTACCAATGGTAAAGAGAAGGGCCAAATCAACCCATACCGTATGAATCTAGGTCCGCGATTAAAGGTCGAGGACTACCGGCAGTTTGAGAACACTCGGTGCTTTCTGGGTTGGTGCGAGTTTGCTCAAATCAATCTGGGGACAAGAACATTCCCAACAAATATCGACTACTCTGGCGGCCGAGAGAAGAGCAAATCCCTTCAGCTAGACGGCTTCACATTTATATCACAACTCGGCCTCTCAAGTTCTCTCACAACCAACTTGGGCATTGAAACTAATACAAAGTACATCAGCCATCGGCTCAGGTTTACCCATTTTGGAGGCTACTGCAAGCTACTCCAGGACACCGCATACGAACTGGCAATTTTGTACGATGCCTCCAAGAAACGTTGCTGGATGGTCCCAAAGCTAAGCCTCTTGGTCCACATGAGCCAGGTTTACGCATCTATATGTACCGACTCGTCTGAGAGCGGTTTGCCGTTTGTCGATGCGCACACCGATGCTACAGAGCTGGTTCACAAGCTCAAGGATCTCGGCAACTGCAGCATCATCGAAGGAGACGGGGACCGTCTTTGCTTCCGACAGCTGATTCTAGGCCTCAACACGAACTTGCTCGCCACGAGAGCCGCCATGCTGGACAGCACCAAAAAGGTGCTTTATGGATTCGAGCTCATGGACATCGTCACCTCGCCGGGCCGCGGCACCTGCATGAAAGCGCTCGACATTTCCTCGGCCGGCAAGGTATGGATAGATATAGTAAACGACGCCGATGCAGTCGTCGTGTGCTCCAACATGGATGCCGTCATCACACCAGCTACCACCACTGGCAAGGCCGGGGTGCCGCCGCCCCAGAACCCGCGCAACAACCCTATATGTGATACCCTGCCAGAGGGCTCGGACTACCTCGCCACCACGATTCCATGCTTATTTAGACTCGTAAAACGCCGGGGGATTCAGTTGTCGACAGGCAGCTGGTCCGAGCCTCTCAGGGTCTCAGAGAAGACCCTTTGGGACTTTTCAGGGAATCCGTTCGCGCCGTGCAACCACGACATCAAGAGCCCGGATTCATGCTGGGTGAGGATGAACCAAGTCCAACCACTCCGGGCAGATTCGTATTTCGGCATCCCGATTCTCGAAAAGAAGCCAAGCAGAGCCGCCAGTTTTCAGATTCCCCCGTCCGGGGCAGTCGTGTTTGGCTGCAGCCCGTTCAAAAAACATCACAGGTGGTCCAGGTCTTAGGAGGTCACCGGGGGATGCTATTTAACCTGAGGTAAGCCATTTCAAATCATATATCATGCAGTGTCCTCTCATTGTATCCAAACCCCTGCCCCCCAAGGGCCAAGAACTCTCATTTCATTCCTGATCTTATTCAGCCAAAGGGAATTGTTACAAGCATGACG
>KV875229.1:3749789-3798084 GCA_001879505.1 Calonectria pseudoreteaudii
GAGGGTGAGCGTTAAATATGGAAGCGGCAGTGTCTTCGTCGGCGGGCTGTGCTGTAAATGATATGAGAATTTTCTAAAATTGGTACATACAAACTAGTTCCAGCTTGTAGGTGAAACAAGTAGAACAATTATACAAGAATGCACCATCTATACATCGCCTAGGCCCCGTCTTTACGAGTTTGTGTGGGGTTTCGCTAGCTCGTTGGGTCCGGTTTACGAAGAATCTAGTGTGCTAAGAGTAATTTTTAATATCAGGGCAATCATAAGGGTGGTCAATCTGAATATTTGGGTTGCTTCCATCAGCAAGGTATCATTGTTCCTCCGAGTCCCAGGAGCACACCGTGTATATACGCGAAGTAATTAGGGAAGAAGGTTATTTATCTAAATTGAACGTCGCCCTAGTCGATTCTTTTATACTGTAGCTAAACAGGGCGGGCGTCTTATAGGTACTTTCTCCCCAAGTTATTGGATAATGTGGTATTGTTTAGCAACAGGGGAACATGTCACTCGACAACAGATAGGACTGAGCGGATTTCCCAAGACATGCAAAGAGAACTAATGAAACAAAAAGAGATCCGCATCGAAGGAAATCGAAGCTTAGGGGTATAGTATCGCAACAGTATCTCAAGTCACGTTGCCTTGTGTGGTATTTTCCCTGTCCAGTTGAGAGACCAATCAAGTATAGGGTAGCTATATCACACGTCGCACGAAAATCCCCTCAACCACCATGATCCTGCCTACTTAGGCGCGTGTGGGTCAGCGGCGGGTCGGTTGAATCCGAAAGTGCGCAAAGGGGAAAAAAGGTGAAACAGCATGAATGGGAGCACAAAGGCGATGGGATGGCGGGCATTTCGCTGGCGACACATGTTTCTAGAACAAGACGTTGAGGATCCCGGCCGAAACAGGGCCAGGGATTAATAAGGAACAGCGCAGGGGGTAGTGGAGCGTAAGATTTAGGCCTGAATGGCTGTAGTATAGTGGCGATCGTTATTCCGCGGGTCTGGGGGCGAAACCGAACAGGGAGAAAAAGAAAATAATTTTGGGTGCCGGCAACTAAATGGTCGGACCACGTATGGAAACCAGATCGGGAAGTCGGTAATAATAGATACATAAAAAAAAAAAAAAGGGACCAGAAAGCTCAAGGAGAGAATGTCATAGCAGCTTGAAGGAACATCCATCAAGAATTCTGATGCGTCTGCCAAGGCCGTGCGTGCTGAAAGCGTGAGACTGAGACAATCCCGAGGCGGTGGATGTGCTGCACCACGTGCAGCTTGGTCTTGGGATGTGTCAGTGTGATGATGGGATGTGGATGTGACGGGGTGTGTGATGGCATGCAAATACGGGCATCCGAACGTGATGCAAAGATGGCGGCTGCATCTGCTAAGTCTCTGAGCCGAGATTAGATGCGTAGTGTCCTTCCTGATAAACATTAAGCCTCGAACGTGGGAGGCAGGGGTTTGTTTATTGTATTGATTTTTATTTTATTTTTAGTTCTTGTCTGTGGTTGTCCTTTTTTTATTCATTTATTTTACCTCGTCTGGGCGGTTGTTAGTGTACCTGAACTGCGTCACTCACTGGTTTTAGGGCCTGAGACTCGATTGCGACTTGAGACGACACTCGGAACAAAGACAGACGACTTGAAAACCAAATGCACGCTGGCTCAATGTTTGCTTATGTATCTGCATGTTGGACGGTAAGCAGTCAGAAAAAAAAAAGAAACAAATCGACATGCCAGGTGTTCTTCCAATGCTTGAAATTGCATGCAATGCTAACGGCGGTGACCATGTGCTGGACCGGACCCCAAGGTACGTAGTATAGATATCCAGTTGGCATGGGCGGGGTGGGTGCATGGGCGTAGGGCTGGGTGGGCTGCTGACATGCGTGGGTGTTTCGGTCTGTCCGCCAGCGGCTCGTTGTCACTCAGCGAATGTAGTCAGACGATGAGCAAGCAGTGCAGCAGTGCAGCCGGGCAGGCAGATTAAGACTCCACAGCGCAAGCGTAAGGGACGAAGAGGAAGACGGAGACGAAGAAGGCTAGATGAAGGTAATTTGTGTGTCCTGGCAGATTAGGACTTGGCTGCAGGACTGCCAACTGCAGAGGCGGCACCAAGCACGCACTAGGATAGTCGGATCTAGCACTCTTTTACCTCTTTTACGAGTTTACGAATCTGGTCCTGATGAGGTCACTGGCTGGCGGGTCGAGGAACGGGGGCCCAGCGGTGTCTCTCAGGGGTCGCGTTCCGAGAAATCCAGGCCGAGATGCTACGAGGGCACCAAACGAAAACGCTCTCTTTCTTTCTTCAGCGCCCTCGTCCCGCTGTGGAGGGTCCCGCCAAGGGTTTGCTCGCCATTCGACCCCCCCAGTTATTGGGTCATAGCGGGGTCTTTGTAGCGGACCGGATGAGGGAGGGTTGGTTAGTTAGTTAGGTTGCTGTCAGTTGGAGAGGGGTGCTCTTGGTAGGGGTGACCAGGACAGGTGCGCTTGTTTTTTCTTTCTTTTTCTTCGCTTCAATTCATCCAGTCAGTCATCTGAAGTTTTGCATGACGGAGAAAATGACAAGCGATGGCCAAGGGGGAATAAAATATTCCAGACCTAGTCCTAATTTCATCCCCATCCTTGTGTCCAGGCTGGTCTGTTCTTGGCGGCTAGAGCCGAAAATCAAATAAAAATAAAAAAAAGCGCCAGCCAAGCAAGCACTCCATGTATCAGACCCTTGAATACCGCAGAAACAGACCTTCCACTATTGTCTGTTGTACGCTCTCGTTCTCGTATGCCTTGGTCTTTAAAACTAAAGATCCACACACGAGATATCCATCTCCACATGGCCATCTCAGTCCTTGTTGGCTGGCTCTGCTGCGACACTGACGTACTGCTGCGAGGCCGCCTTTCTCCCTCCCGTTCATTCCCATCCATTGCTGGCCAACCACGGACGGACGCTGCTGGCAGCCCACCAGCCACACTGCCTGTTGTGCTTGTACCAGCACCGCCCACGCCCGCCTTTGGTGCAGCATCCCACGTCAGTTCATCAACCTGAGGGAATGCGACGCAGACTGGCGGGCCCCGGGCTTTTTCTGCTTTTGGTGCTGAAACCAGCTCGAGTAAAACAGACCGACAGCTGCAAGTGTAAACGCAAAAAAAAACAAAAAAACAAGCAAATGGCCCATGCCTCTCGCTACTGTCCGCCAACCCTTTTCTTCCGCAACGAGACCCCATCCCCGGACCCCAAAGCCGTCCTAGCCCCCCCCCCAAACACGCCCAAGCCTCAGCGACACCCCGTCATCCATGTGGCTTGGTTCAATCTTGGACAGTACCTTATCCAGCGGTATCCTAGCCTGCGGTGCTACGCCCTACGGATTCCGGACCTAGCGCAAGCCTTGTGTATTTTGTATTTTGTAGCGAAGCTCAGCGCGGAGAACACCCGCTGTTGCGTCCTCGGGCGAGGTGACTGACACCCCGGATGCAGTCCGCCACACACAGCCCGGCCGGAGCACGCGAAGCAGCCTGCCTTGTCTGCCTCTCTGCTGTGGTAGCTCCCGAGCCTGATCTTGCTGAGTCCTGTGCTGAGTCCTCTGCTGCCCTCCGTAACCCGCCATTGCCATCATCGTCATCATCATAGTCACCACATTGGCCTGTCCCTCTTTCGCCATCTCCCTCCTCCTCTTCCTCTACCCTCTCCCTCCCCCCTCCAGAGCCCGTATGGTCCAGCCAGCTCCGCCACTCTCTCGTGTTGCCCATCATCTATCTCTCTCCTTCTTACACTTCTTTAATTCTTGCGTCTCGGATGCTTTCCCTACGCAACATTAACCTCGCACCTCCCGCGCCGCAACCCACGTCCGGCCTGTGCAAGCCTGTGAAGCTTGTTGCGCTGTTCTGCTTTGCTTTCGTTGTGTGCTGAGAACGAAACGGGGCCCCGGCCCAAACAAAACCGCGCCGTTTCCCCATCCCTCATCCACTCTCAATCCTTGCGACTCGACCACATCGTATCGAGTCCCTCCACCACACGAGATCCATTTCCGCCGCCAACCAACCCCAAGCCTCAGAGCCCAATCCCCGTCCGTCCCCCGACCGCCAAACCCTCGTCCTGTTTCCTCGCCTCGGCCAACGCTGACCTGTGCGCGCCACCTTGCTGACCGACGACGGCCTCGCATTTTTTTTTTTAATCATTTTTTTTTTGTAACCCGACTTGCTCTACTTCCTGTCGCTGTTCGGTTGCTCTGTCTTGTCTAGTTCGCAAGCCCTGCTCGATGCCCCTCAATGCGATCCGCCCGCGCTGCTCCTCGCTTGCCGTCTAAGCTGTGGTGAACGCCCGACCCGCCGCCGCCAGGCCCGAAGCGGCTCTGACCTCTCTCTCTTTCTGCGCTGCGCACCCCATCTTGGCCCTCCTCCCGCCTTCGCCTTCCAAGACATCGCCATTCCATCGTCCGCAATGTCTTTCGGCGGCGGCCAAGACGGACGGTTTGGCCATGTGCCGCCTGTCCAGTACCCCGTCGCAGGACACGGCCAGATCCAAGACCACGCCGCTCAGCCCTCCTACGACCACAACCGCCGAGCCAGCTTCTCCGGTGGGGATGATGGCGCCCACTACCAACAGCACCACGATCGCTCGCCCGCCTTTGCTAACCCGCAGCCTGGCGCGGGCGAGGACGAGTTGTTCATGAGCGGCTCTGCCGTTGCGCATTCATCGTCAACTCGCCAGGCCTACGGTTCCGCCGGGAACGCCCTCTCAGGCTATCAACACCAGTACCAGGATGCCGCCCCGCCGACCCCTACGCACTCGTACAACCCTCAGAGCTTTGCGCAAACCTCATCCAACTTCCAGCGCTCTCACTCAACCTCCACCTTGCCCTATCACCAGCAGCAGCAGCAGCACCACCAGCCGCCTTCTCGTTATGCATCCACCGCCAGCTCTTACACTCCCTCGCCCCCGGCCGCATATACCCCACAGGCTTACAATCCCGCTGCTTATGCGGGAACAACATCCGTTCCCCAGCGGCACTCGACGCAGCATTCGACCTACAACAGCTACAGTCAGGGATACGGAAACACTGCCTCATCCACGTATGCCAACTCCACCTACTCCGGTACTTATTCCCACTCCTCCGCCGCTCCGTCTCCCGCCATGTCCCATGGCTTCGAACAGCCCCTCCGCAGCCCGCCTCTGAGCTCCTCGACCTCGCAGCAATTGGGATACGATACCTCGTACAGCCAGTACTCGACCGGCGCGTCCAACGGCACCAGCTCTGCTCCGTATCCGAACAGTCCGGCAGCGCCTTATCCCACCGATATCCAGATGCCCGTTGGTCCCTACTACGCCAACGATCACAACTCGCACTACGGCAGCAGGGTGTCTCGCTCGAACTCTCACTCGAATTCTCAGGTGTCGCCTATGGCGTCGCCCGGCATAAGACAAGAGGGGTCATCGCCGGGCCTGCAAAGGCACCCTACCAACGCACCGCTTCCAAGCCGCCCGCTGAATGACGCCCGTGATGATTACCGCGACGAGCATGTCACGCAAGAGAGCATAATGCAGGATATCGAAGCTGAGCTGGGCGGATCTGGGCAGCGGTACCGTCAGCTTCCGGACCCCACAGCCAACGGCCAATACAACGAGGAGGACATTCGACAGCTGCAGCGATTCGATTCCGGCGCTACCGCCGTCGCTACTGATCCCAGTCGGACTTCGTCGAACCGAGCCTCTGATTATACGGCATACGAGTCAGATGAGGATGATGCCGAGGCGCTTGGCGGCATAATGGCCATGAAACAAGCCGAGCTCGAGGATAATCGGTTCAGCAGCAACGCCTTCGGCTACACCGACATACCAGTCATGTCAAATCCTCTGCCACCCCCTCCGGAGGAACAAGCCCACAGCAGCGACAGCGATTTTGGCGGAATGGTTGACTTGGGAATGTTGAGTGGTGGGTACGCTGGCCAGCTGACATACGGCAATGATGTTGGATCTCCTCCAGCTTCATCGGGCCACGATGCTCCTCGCCCATTGCCAACTCCCATCCAACAGACAAGCGCCTATCAGGAAGCCGAGAATGCCCCTGCCTTTGGAACAGCCGAGATAGATTACGGTGGCACAGGCGGTTTCCAGGACCCCCACCGTCTCAGTTTTGATGCGGGAGGCGAGAGTGTATCGTTGCACTCTCAGCAGAGCGGTAACGATTCGCCTTCGAGAGACGAGTATGGCGAGCTCTTCTACCACCCGGGCCTGTCAAATCGACCTCTCCCCACTATACCTCCAGCTCCCGGCTCCGACAGCAGCTCCATGCTGTCCGTCCAGGCCGGCAACCGCACAAGTTACTACCAGCATGGGCACTCGCGAAGCTTCGACTCACGACCAGGTCAGCCCGACACCCCAGAGGCATACTACGGCGCCACCTCGCAGCTCTCTCAGCAACCCGAGCGATCAATATCTCTGTCCGGCCACGCAAATACTCCAAGTGTCCAACTCCCTGGCCGTTCAAAGACCGATGCCGATGCGAGAAGGGCTGGCCGGCACAGTCAGCAGGCAGCTGCGCAGCAGTTTGACTATGAGGCAGGAAGCAATGCTTCCATGGCCTTTGACGGTATCACTTTGCCAAGTGGTCGAAAGAAGAAGTTTGTGCCCTCCAAGCTGAACGCCGCCGATTTCCGAAGGTGTGTCGAACCGTGGGCCTTGAGTGGCCTTGAGGCCTGGGTCCGCGAGATGGGAGAAGGCGAAATGGACCTGAAGACCAAGACGGTTGAAGAGGCCTTGATCCAGCTGTTTACAGCTAAAATTCCCATGATGAACGTGGCAGACGCTGAAGTTCTCAGCAACAGGGTGGTGTCGCGCATGCTCGAGCAGGGTGTTCTCGTGCCGGAGGAGGAATGGGTCAAGTTTGGAGACGGTCACATCTCTGGAGTCATGTGGCAACTGACTGGCTCAGGCTGCTACGCGCCAAAGGTGCACGAAATCGAAATTACTGGGCGCTGCTACTCGTACCACTGCACCCGAACCATCAAGAAGGTTGACCTGGATGATCTCATGCCGCAAGATGCCAAGCCGGCCGACGAGTGGCACGTCTTCTACAAGCTGAAGAAGGAAGACTGGGATTCGAAACCAAAGAAGGAAGTTGAGCGACAAAACATCCTCCACGAAATTGTGACTGGTGAGGAGAACTATATCAAGCAGCTGGACATCTTCAGGATATACTACCGCGACCGTCTTCGCACCAGTAACCCGGCCATTCTCAAGCCCGAGAGGAGAGAAAAATTCATCGATGCCGTCTTTGGCAAGCTCGACACCGTCCAAGACATCAACAAGGATCACCTCTTGTCCCAGCTCAAATACCGACAGCAAGAACAGGGACCCTGGATCACTGGGTTCAGCGACCTCTTCCGAGAATGGATTCGCAAGGCCAAGTCGATTTACATCGAATACGCCGCAGCCTATCCGTATGCCGTGTACATTATGCGACGAGAGGCCGATCGTAACATGTACTTGAAGAACTTTTTGGAGGAAATGCAAAGGAACAAGGTGGCTTCGAAGCAGGATTGGACTCACTATCTCATTACACCCCTTCAGCGTCTTCAGCGTTACATTCTGCTTCTGGAAAGCGTTGACGGCAAGATGCTTGTGGAGAGTGAGGAAAAGACCAACCTCATCAAGGCCATTGGCGAAATCAAGACTGTCACCTTGGAGTGTGATGCCAAGGTGGCTGAGATGAACAAGCGTGTTGAAATGATGGACTTGAACAGGATGCTCGTCTTGCGCCCTGGCTTCCACTCCGTCTTGAACTTGGACCACATGGGCCGAGAGCTGATTTTCCAGGGCGAGCTTCAGCGAATGGGCTCCAAGGGTGTGAGATGGGTCGATACTCATGCTCTGCTTTTTGATCACTACTTCATCCTGGCCAAGGCGGTCATTCCCAAGGATGGAAAGAGTGAGAAGAAGTTTGACGTTTCCAAAGAGGTGAGTGGAGTGAAACCGGGAAATCTCGTCTCCGATACAAAACTAACTTCACTTAGCCAATTCCCATGCCCCTCCTGTTCCTTGAGAGCATGAATGATGAGCCAATCCAGAAGCAGAAGGGTATCACAGCTCCCCTGGGCAGAACTCAAGTTGCTGCACCGGCTGGAACCCAGCTGAACAAGGTGGCAACTAATGCTAGTGGCCGTCCCGGCTTGGAGCACGCTGCCACAAACTCCTCGATTGGTTCCAACTTGACCCCTACAAACACCAATGACACCGACAGCAAGATATTGTACCCGTTCAAGGTCAAGCACCTCGGCCATGAGGTCTACACCTTGTACGCGTCATCGGCTAGAGACCGTGCCGACTGGTGCACCAAGATCATCGAGACCAAGACCCGACACGCCAAGGCCCTCTTCTCCCAGAATGCCGAGCCGTTCCGCCTTCGCGTCCTTGCTGATGCATCTTTCCACTACGATGCTACGTCCCCTTACGCAAGGTCGGCTGGTGTCCCTGTCAAGGGAACGCCTCTTGACCGTGCCATCCAGGAGCTGGAGAGCATTCTTGGCCCCGCTCAGGGAGTTCCAGCCGTGTGCAGAGCCCAGGTGAATTGCGCAACAGGCTTCACCGCTTTTGGAAAATCCATCATCGCCATCGGTACCGATTATGGTGTATTCATTTCCGACCCCTCGAACCCTCGTGGTTGGCAGCGAGTGAGTCACCGAATTTCTAACGTGTTAATTGTTTTTTGAGTGAGACTAACTCGTGTTATAGACCGTCCCTGCTACAAGGGTGACTCAAATCGCGGTGCTTGAGGAATTTTCTGTATGTTTGCTCATCGCAGATAAGAACCTCATCTCGTACCCACTGGATGTGGTTGCTCCTGTGTCCGAGTTCGCAGCTCCTCTAAACGACAACCCACGACGGGCACCGCAGAGGCTCGCTAAGGACGTCACCTACTTTGCCACCGCGAAGATGAAGGATCGCATGCTCCTGTTTTACAAACGCAAGGAAGGTCTACACACTTCTTTCAAGGTCCTGGAGCCCATCTTCCACAAGTCTACCGAGAAGAAGTCTCGGTTGTTTGGTGGACGACGACCGGGCGGAGGCAACGCGGAGACGTTCCGTGACTTTGACGAGTTCTTCTTCCCTACGGAATGTTACTCGCTCAGCTTGTTCCAGACATATATCGCCGTCGCCACGGCCAAGGGAATTGAGATGCTCACCCTGGACAAGAAGCAGCCCATGTCCATCCCCGACCTGAAGGCCCCAGCAATTGCCAACATCGCCAGCCGCATCCGGGACCAGAGACCGCTAGGCATGTTCAGGCTCAACGAAAACGAATTCATCCTTACCTATGAGGACTGTGCTGTCTACGTAGACAAGCACGGCGACGTCAGCCGAACCCTCATCATGGAGTACACGGGTAAGCAGAAGAAGGCACGTGGCGCAACAATGTTTGGTCAGTATCTGCTTCTCTTCAACGAGGATTACGTGGAGGTCCGAAACGCGGAGAATGGCCGGCTCCGACAGATCGTGGCGGGTCGGGATGTTCGAGTACTTGATTATGGTGTTCGGGGCCCCACCGGCCTCAGCTCCATCAATCCGCAGAGCAACGGCTACATGAAATCGTCCAGTGGCAATGAAGGTTCCAAGGGAACTGTCAAGATTGCCATGAGCCACCCGGAGATTCCGGGCAGGCAGATTATCCTCGAGATGCTCCTGAACGACGGACACACCGAGAAATAAATCCGAAAATAAGGACGACGCGCTACTTAACGAAATGCATGAAACGTCACGTCAAAAGGCGCAGGAAACGGCTGCGGGGGGTTGGCTATGAAATGAAATGGGTAACGCCATGTGTTGGGAATGCATTATATGTTTCGTTTTGCGGTTCGAATCGCAGGCCTTTGGGGGGAGAAGAGCTTTCTCTGGCAGCCCTTATATATTTTTCTTTGCATTTCTGCCCTCCCCCTTTTATCTTCTTTCTTCTTCTTATTTTTTTTTACCCATCCCTTAGACTAAGGCGGCGGATGAGGGGACCGTGTTTCCCTCTCCTTCCGGGTTGAATTGATTGATATCCATTGGCGGTACTGGAGGAAATCCTGGGGGCTTGAGGGTTTATATTTTACATTACTTTTTTTTTCTCCTTGTTCTGCTCGGCTCGCGGATTGGGAGGAGATGGATTTGGGGCCCCCCTATTGTACGTGTGGCGTTCGGTGGTTGATGACAGAGGGGGAAAGCGGGCTGCCATATATGAAAGGATTCATAATGAAACGATGTATGCGCGAGAAGCGAAGAGAGGATGGGAGACGACGTTGAGATGAATTGAGAGATGACACTTTGATCACACTTGATGAACGGTTTATTTTGGTCTGTACTTTCTTTGGGTGATTATGTCGTGCAGCAATGTATAGAGAGTGATAAGGCACATCTGTTGGGACAGCTGACACGTTGAGAATTTTACGCACTACAACATAGACAGGGACATATGATGACGGCACCAAGGCGAATACTTGTAAACCAATACAAAGAAGTCGTTAAACTCTCTTTCTACCGATAAAACCCCATTCCAGTTGTGTGTATGATCGCATCGTCTAAAAAAGAACACCGAATACAAAGTAGAGCAAACACGCCCCAAAACTTCTCTCACCAGCCAATTATTCCTCCCATTCTGAGATCCGAGTCGGGGCGGTTTTCCTGTCTCAAAGGGCGCCCCTTGATCACTGACCTCACATAAGCACTACAAGAAGCTCACACACAGCCACCTGGTGTAAGAATTAGATTTCAGTCCGATCCCACTTCACAAAAACAGTCAAGTTCGTTGCGAATAAATGTTGGTGCTTAGTTGCGCAGATTCTCTGTATGAGGGGTATGTATATTGGCAAAAAGGGTCCGTCAGAAGGTTTGGGAAAACAGGGTCGAGTTATTCGGACTCTTTAGGCCTTGACAGCCTCCTTAACTTCCTCAACGGCACCCTCCTTCTTGGACGAGTTGTAAGAAACAATTCGAGAGATCTGGATGAGACCGACGATTCCGAGGAAGAAGTTGACAGCAGCGAGCCTGTGAGAGAATGTTAGTTTATTTCGATCACAGCAGCCCGTAGATTCGCAGCTGCTTCGCCTTAAAAAAACATACAGGTAGTTCTTGGGCTTAATGATCAGACACCAGCGGGTCCAGATGAAGCCAGTGCAGGTCAGGGCGAAGTTCTGGGTGAAGGAGAGCTTCTCAGCGGGGCGCGCGAAGTCGGAGATACCGGCAAGGACGAGAGCCCACTATAGAGAGACAGAGTCAGTATAAGTTTTATTATTCGCCATTGTTTTCGTATCGAAAAGGTTTGAGTTGCGGTTGGGAGTGTGTATGAGTCGAATTGAACGCAGAGACGAAGTGGTGAGATAAGGATCAGGGTGAATAGGTGTGACAAACCTTCATGACGGGAGCCCTGTAAATGGCGTTAGCAAGACGAACCGCGGTATGTTCTGCGCAGGCCAAAGTCGGTAACTCACCAGAAGTGCACAGTCTTGATACCGACCTCGCTCTCCCACATGCGCTTGAACCACGACTGCTGCTGCTGAGCAGTGCCATCAGTGCTCTGCCATCGTCGGCCACCCTGGGAAAAGCGCTGGCCAAAGCCCTGCTGACGGAAGGCCTGGCGAGCCTGCGCACCCAGCGTAGCCTGGCGGAAGGCCGGTCGGGAGGCGCGGAGGATGGTGTTGATGGATGACGAAGCCATGGTTCTGCTATCGCTTTTTTATCTGTTTGAGGCGTAAGTGACAATTCGCGACTAGATAAAAGGGTAAAAAAAAAGAGGGAAGAAAAGTGGATGGGGCGCCTCCAACAATTGTGGCTCACCAAAGCGATAAAGGCAAGATGCGGCAGAGTTCAACTTACCGTTGTCCAGATATGAAGAATAAAAGGGAGTGCAAAAGCAGAAAGCAGCGCCTGTGTCCAAAGCTGGAGGGGAGAGCTTTTGGGGGGACGTTTCGCGATGTCGTCTTCAAAGAAGTTGTGTTGGGGGACCTACCTGCCGCTGCGGTTTCGCTTCCTCGGGGCAATCGGTGACTGACGTCCGGGGTAGGTACACGGGTACCTGGCTGCACGCCCGTTTAGAGTTGTCGCTGCCGCCAGTCAGCTGCCGAAGCCCATGTAGCTGGTACAAGCCGGAGTTTGGGTGCTGGGCGGAAAGCGGGAGGTGAGACGCCGGAGTTAAGCCGCTCACAGGTAAGCTTTCCAACAGTTCTGCGATTATTGAACCGTGAGGTCGGTACGTACCCCGCCACTTTTTTTAACCTTTAGCTGATTTGCACAAAATATGCGTGTCTGTTTTGTGCATGCTTTATGCACATATTCACCGGCACTCCCGCCCAAGTTATTCCGGTTGAGGCTCACGCTCCAATTGCGGGAGCTTGCCAACCACAAGCCCGCAATTAGCAACCGCCAATAGCCTCTCTGTGAGATATCAACCTCAAACCAACCCACGTCTCCCTCGCCCTCTTCCGAATCCCTTCCCTCGGCGACGAACGACAAACGAAGCGCAATGGCCAGCAAATACGTCTTCACTCAGGGCCTCCGCGAGGTCCGCTTCCTCTTCTGCCAGACCTCGGAGCAGAGCGCGGCTGTTCGGTACGTTTTTTCCACGATTGGGAACCCGGTGGACGATGCACGGAGTCGAAATCGACCGATGGACGAGCAATTGAAGCACCCAATGCGAAAGGATCGAGCCAATTGGCCTAATCGAGAACCCCAGGGGCTAACATTTTGTCTTCTCCGTCCCTAGATCCTTCATCACCAAAGCCTACCCAACCATGAAGCGCAGCAACCCCAACATCCCCATCCTTATCCGCGAGGCTGCCGGTACCCAGCCCAAGGTTTACGCCCGATTCGGTTCGTCACTCTCTCCCTCCCCTCGGTCAACCAACTCAATAGCCTTCCCCTCCCCCTCCACGAAACTACTCTTCCCCAGAGGGAACTAACTGGCGCAACAGAGCGCGGAACCGAAAAGTCCCAGTCCCTCGAGGGTCTTTCCGATAAGCAAATCGAGGAGACCTTTACCAGCCTCGTCAAATAGGTGTGCGCGGGAATGGAAGCCGAGGGAGCAAAATGCAGAGGAAGAAATCAACTGGCGCTGCCATAGAAGGGAAAGGCTTGGCCAAGACCAGATTACGACTTACCATGTACATACATACATATGGGGTATGAAAAATCGAGCATTGTACCACCACCAACAAACAAAACCCTCTCCCAATCGCCAGCCCGGATGACATTTAGGAAAATATGGTATGCAACAATGCTGAGGGACTAACTAGGATCATCTACACCATATGCGACTGTGGATCAATTATGGACGCACTACGCATGGGAAGGATGCGCGCAAATAGTTGACTCTAGTATACATGACATCACACTATGGGGTATAGGTTCACCAACATGAGGCCATACATAGCCGAGTCCGGAGCATGGATTCATGCCTTTTATCATAACCAACCCCGCATACCAAACAATCATCCTTGCCATTTCCAGGTTCTCAAGCAAAAAGTCTGGGCTAGTTGTCAACCGAAACTTACCCACCCTTTCACAACACAACCCATTACCAATCTGCAAGCCCATCCCTGAAACCAAATCAGAATATACACTGTTGTCCTTCGTCAGTGTCCGCCACATCCAACTAGCCTCATGTGTTGTTAATTTAATGCCTACTTGCTGGTAGGCGATCCTCCCTTGATGCCCCCTGTCTTCTTAAGTCCCCAAACGCTTGGAGTAGCAGACTTGGAGGGTGCACGCTCGCTGGGAGGGGGAAGGGATGGCCAATCGTCATTATCAAGTGCAGTTCTTTTCTTCGGTGTTCGAAGAGGTGTTTTCGGTTCCTTCGTTCGCTCTTGGATGGGCGATCGCTTTTTTTCGCCTTTGGTAGATCGTTGGCCCTTCAATGGCTTGCTGGTTTCGACAATAGGTTCGGGTGTGGTTTCTTGAACATGCGAACCACTCCCATCATCTTGAGTTGTCTCTTGGTGAGAAACTGCCTGGTCCTTGTCGCCACTCGGGTTTGTGCATTTGTAAGCTTGTTCTAGAATTAATGCAGTTTCGACTTTTGCTGGAGCTGGGAAACGGGATGGTGAGACAAAGTCCTTTGCTTTGGGGTTCAGTCGAAAGGATGAGCTAGGCTTCAAGGGCTTGACACCATCAACCCCCGCGCCCTGAGGGTTTGTTTTGCTAGAACATTCAAATTTAAAGTCCGATGAGGGCGGCATAACTTGGTTGTCAGGTTGTTGTTCTGCCACCAGAGGTTCCGTCACCACCGATCGATGCTTTCGATTCTTTTTCACTCGGAGTGAGCCACCTGCATTCGCCCTGTACCCCAAACGACCACGGCTTTCGTCAAAGTTGGCCATGGTCGCATTGAGATTCTTCTCAACCCGCATTTCTGTCGGCTGCATTGGCAGAGCAGAGTCTTCTTCTTGTTTGTTGCGCTTCCAAGAAAGGTTGAAGAAATTATTAAAGGCTTCTTCACGAGGGCGTTTCACGGGTGACATGGAATCAAATGCCTGAGATTGAAACGCCGGGTCTCGCCGGGTGTCTTCGACAACGTGTACAGGCAAAGATAATTGCACGCCTGTTTGCACCATCTGGCCCTGGGAAAAGTATCGGTCCGAATCCGAAACTTGGCCAGGAATAGGCCTGTGTACCATAGAAGCAGTGTTGCTGTCGTTATTTTGCTTCGCCTTTTTCTTCTTGTTGTTCTTTTTCTTGGCTTTGTGTGCCACTCCAGGTTGTTGGGTGCTGACTATTTCGTTTTGAAAGACAGGACTGTCCCCATGATTTTTTGTAGAGTATGAGGGGGTATCAATTAATACGGGGGTACTGAAACCAGAGTTCTGGGCCGACTGGTCGCTTTGGGGGGGTTCGATTGTCAAAATATTCTGCTTGAACTGTTGGCGTTTTCCGGTTGATGCCGTAGGTCCCTCTGGAGGGCCATTCTTAGCAGTATTCTCATTCAACTGTTCATTCTGTGGTTCTGCGAAACCCCGAGGACTGCTATCCTCAGGGCGCTGTTCGATTTGGGTATTTTGAATCGTAGATGAAGGAGTCGCATCAGCAGCTTCTCGCTGTGCCGCAGATGGTTGGGTCGCAATACCGAGTCCCGAGATCTTTTCGGCTAGCTTTTTAGGAGTATCAACTTCTTTCTCATGATCTGGAATGCGGCCGGGAGATGCATTTTCAGAACCTGATTTGCAGGCGTGCTTCTGGTTATCCGATCCGTGTAGGTTTTCCTCCTTGGTCTTTGCCTGCTCTTTCATGGCCATTTGGGGAGATCTAGCCTTACGAAGAGCCAGTGGCATAGGGATTCTAGCAGATACTTTCCTCCGCGCATTTATCTCCTCTTTAGTAAAACGGCTCGGAACTCGGGAGTGGCTGGGTGTCTCCTGCCGGTCGGACTCGACAGCGACAATAACCTCCTTTGGTACCTCATGGTTTTCATCATGGTTTTCTTGGGGCCCGCCGGCGGACTGAAGTTGTCTCTCTTTCCCTTTCTCTGCAGTGTCATGCTTGCTCAAACAAGTCTGAGTTTCCTCGTCCTTTTTTGGTGTATCAAACGCACCATCGGGGTTTGCTATGGTTGGCAATACCACTCTGGGTTGGATCTCAGCAGACTTTTCCTCCAAAGATTGCTAATCTTGGCTTCCATGCTGGTCTGAGATTTCTTGGTGCCTTGTCTCGACCGATTCTTGTACAACCTCTGTATCTGGTTGCGTCGGCGGTCGGTTGCCTCCTGTTGCAACATTAGGTTTCTTGGGGAGGCCAGCTCCAGATGCAGAAGCTTCGCGCTTGGTCGCAACTGTTTGGTGCACTCTGTGATGAATCTGTTCGTGATTTCGGGGGTGATTCATGTGATAGGGCGCTTGAGTTGGGGGCACTTGTCGAACAAATGCTGGTTGAGCAAGGTGAACCCCTACTGGGAAAGGCTGGCTGTGAAATCCCTCATTAACAACCTGAAAATTGGGCGCTTGCATTCCAGGATGCACTCCATGTTGTAGAGTAAACTGTCCAAGGTGAGCGGTGCCAGAAATACCTGGGTGGGCCATAGGGAGTGGGTATCCAAGAGACCGAGAAGGAAGCCCCGGCTGTTCAATTGTAAGCTCTCTCCCCCCATTCCCATCAGCAGACATCTTTCTAGCTCGGGGCATAGACATCCATTTTGATCGCAGAACCGGTGAAATTGTCAAAGACATATCTTGTTCGGGAATGAGACCAGACTCAAATGCCAAAGCATCAGGGACCGACTGTTCGTTGATGAATCTAATAGCGTCAGCACGCCACAATCAACAACAGAGACAAAACCCTTACCTCACAATGAACGCTGGATGCTCTTTGTTCAAATGGAATATCTCTTCAATCTTTCCAAATCGGTTTTCCAACCCAAACTTGATACGAGTTTGAAGCTCAACAGCATGTTCTTGCCCCTTGGTCTGCGCCCTGACGTAGACGCTACGGTTTCTCCCTGCACAATCATCGCAAGAACAAACGATATACTCGCCTCCACCAAATCCGCGTACATGATTTGGACAAATATCTCTGTGGGACTTCATGCCCTGAGATCCGAAGCTCTGGCGACGATGAGAGTTGTTGGGCCAGGGGAACCCGTCTCGCCGGTTGTGCACGGCACCTTGATCGCCTTGGTTTGGGTGGATATGAATGGTCGCATTCCTTTGGCTATAAGAACCTCGGCGATTCCCTCGGAAACCCCGAGTCTGGTTGCGTTGTGATGAGCCACGAGTAGAAATCGTCGTAGGGGCATTCGAGCCCTCATTTTTGGATGGATCAAACGCTGGCCATTGACCAGCAACTTTCTGAGAATTGGCAGTATCAGAAGGTTGGGAGAATGTCTCAGGTTGGTGATGGCGCGTTGATGATAGTTGAGGTGGCACAAGTGGCAGCTGAGGATGAATTGGAAGTCCATTCTCTGCCTGCGTGGTTGGATTCTGGCTGTGGTGGTTTTGCATTACCGGTCCAGTAGGTTTCGGTTGGTATTTTGAAGAAATTTGCTGGCTGGCCGCTTGAGGTTGTGTCGCATCACCAGCACCAGTTGTTGGCATGGCCGTTGGAGTGGCTCTAGGTTGTTGTGGTATAGGCAACGCAGCCATAGGAAATCGAAGAGGTGGCAGCTTGTCTACTTCTAGCGCGGAGTATGGATTATCTTGTCGATAATTCTGCATTTTCGTCTTTGATTCGGGCAGAGTAGTAGCTGGGCGGGATATTCCCATATGCTCAAGATTCGACACTGACCCCTGAACTGGGTTGTATTCAGCTCGATGTTGGTTCGAACATGCACCAGACTCTTGGTTAGCTTGAGAGCTTGGGGGTCGAAGACCATCGCAGGTGGAATTTGGATTGGTGAAAAGCTCTGAGTGTCCCAAAATCATGGAAGGAGGGAGCGATTTTGTGACATTGTCTGCTAAGTCTCTTCCTGGTGATCGAGGATTGTCTCGAGATCTCTTCCTGACTTTGGTTGGAGTCAAAGTGGCACATTCTTCAGGAACCTCAAAAACTCCTCGGGGCACGCTGATGTTCTTCATGGGAGGGGTGCTCGCTCGGCCATTCACTGGCCCGCTAACATTGGAGCTATTGTGAGAAACCAGTGCTGGAGATGAAACAGGTCCGGATTTTTTCTTCTTGCCCTTCTTGGCGGTGCCCTTTTGTCCATTACTTTGATTGGCTTTGACAGCACTCTGGTTACCAACCATAGTCTGTAGCAGAGGCCTTCCGCTTCCATTTGCAATTATTGTTCCTCCAGTTAGCGCGCCAGGCCCGGTCACAGCCGCAGCGGCGGACTTCTGCAGCGCTTGAACAGCGCCTTCTTGACTAGGAACCCTCTGAGACTGGTTCCAGAAATGAAACTCCGGAGGAGGAAGATAGTAATGACTTCCGTTGTGCATGTGAATAGGCGCAGGCGCATTCCGAGTGGCCGGCGATCCATGATGAGATTGGGCCTCAGGAGGCGTGGGAAGCCCGTTGTTCTTGTGAACCAACTGCCCTGCTATGCTTATATTATTACTTGGTCTCACAAACTTTTGAGGGTTGTGCATACCAAGCCAATTTTCAAATCCATCGTCCTGGCCAGATGACAGTAAGTCGGCGGGCTTTTGATCAACTATGAGGTGAGGCGCCACAAGCAAAGTTCGTCGATGTCGAAGGGCATTTGCAATGAGCGGCAACGCATCATCCTTAACATTTCCAAGAGTCTCCCAATCTACTTCATTCAACAGAGGAAGTAGGGGGCCTTTGAACTCATCCCATCGAAGCAGTTTTGCCCTGTTATCATCACACTCAAGCCACTGATCGGCCCAGTGTCCAATATGAATGGCGATTTCCTTAACGTGGTCATGGTAGATGATTTCATTCTCATCGTGTAGGGTATTGAGGACGTTCCAAAGATTTAGTGCGCCATAGTGGTATAGATCAAAGGCATCAAAGTAGATCCACAGGTCGTCCCAACACCGCGGCTTACGCATAGGCTTCATATGCTCCCAATGGGTTTTTCGGAGAGAGTTGCAAACTGATTGCAGTTCGTCTCTAGACCAAAGGTGAATTCGCCTCTGAGGCAGGATATGTTGCATCGGCCGAAACGGGCGCAATCCGTCGCAAGTCGAAAAGATAGCTTTCGCGTCGGGTCTGGGATTCGTATAGAAACCAACAGGAAGGTAATCCTCGACGTAAGTTTGGATGACACCCCGCGAGCCAGGAGTTTGAAGCATTCTGTAAACATTAGGCAACCCATTTGGATAAAAGTCCGTGAAGGCCGCCTGTTGATTCGGTGGTCGATCGCAAGCGCGAACGCGCATGAACATATCTGAGTTATAAGTTGGCATCACAGGGCCTCCCGGCAAAGGAGGCAACGTTGATGTCATGATATAATCTAGGAGAGAGTCAGCTCTAAATATTTAATGTATTAAGATCAAATCTTTGGGTTCCTGCGAGAAGCTGAATACGGTTTCTCACGGAACAAGGCCGGACTTTTCGCCTTGTGCCTCGCACCAAACTTCCAACGAAGGGATTTTAATTTGCCAGGATTGTATCCCCGTTATGTTGCAAGGTCCGCAGAATAAGTCATTTGCAGAACGAGGGAGAAGCAAGAACCAACGTACCAACTTTGTGAGATGACCAGAAAAATCGATCGAACCAAAAGACGCTTTCCTTTTCAGAGCGCTTAATCAAAACAAGAAGAAGGGTTGCAAGATTCGGGTCAGGCTGCAGGTTGCTGGGTGAAAGATCGGAGAAGGTAGTCGGAGAATCACTGCTGTTGTTCAAGGCAAACCAAGAATCGTGGAAGCGATGGAAGAGGGGAAATTAAGAGAGAAACAAGAGACGCAAAGTAAATACAGGATAAAAAAATCACGGTATGCTGGCAGTTGACGCAGAGCGACAGAGTGTCAGAACAGCCGTTGCCAACTGGCAGCCAGAAGTAGGAGTGAATCAGAGAGGACGTGGACCTGTTCAGAGAACGTGCGCAACACTTCTCGTTTGCCAGTGAGAGTTTTCAGGGTCAGTCTAAGAGAGAGAAACGGGCAGAAAACAAACGAATCGCTAAACATGGGCGGATAGCCGCATCGGAAGCTGCTGCATGCCTTTATCGACTGGAGAAATTGAGAGAAGCAATCGCCGAGTCGGGAAGGGAAGAGTAGTTGCTGGATCCCGCCGTTGCTTCCCATGATTTCGTTTGGTTGGTTTTAAAAGGAGATTATTACAACGCATGTTTCGGGTTCTCGCTGCAGATCATAAATCACACTCCCAGTATTATACGGATCCAAAGTCAAACCATGTATAGCCCCAGTTGCATCCGCAAGCGCCGACACAGCATACGGCCCGTGGGGATAGTTGCAGCATTCCGTCCGCATTCGCCATGGTACATGAGCAAAAGTAAACCACATCAGTTTTGTATCATCACCAATCCATCATTCAAGATGCAGTTTGTGCTTTTTTTTTTCATTCGGTTTACACATTGAGGGGGAATCTAACGCTCTTTTTTCGTTACATCGAAACTTATTGTGACCCTACTTCTGCGCATTCAGAAGCTTCAGAATCTCGGACTCGTTGTCGCCAGCGATGGCCTTGCCATTGTTCCAGTCCACAACCTGCAAACACCCGTGAATTAGCGACCATTGCCAAGACAAACCAGGACAAACAAGGGAACAAAGGAAGAAGAAGAAAGACAAACATACCACTGGTCGCAAGAAGCTTCCCTTGTTCTCCTTGAACTTCTTTAGGGCATCCTTCTCGCCCGTCGCATTCTGAATAATCTTGGGGATTCCGCTGGGTCCGACGTATTCGAGGATGGTCTTAACCTGGTCATCGGTGGGAGGCTCTTCAGTGACGTTGAGCTCAAAGGGCTCGCGCGAGGGCTTGGCGTCGGCTCCGGGGGTGGAGTTGGCAGACAACTGTTTGAGCAAGCCGGTAACCCTCATGGAGGCGGGCGAGCTCGCCTTGTGAAAGATCGTGACAATGTCGAGCGTCTTGCGCTGTTTGAGGCGTGAGCGATTGTGGGGCAACAACGTTGGCTGCTGGGCAGGGGACCTACGAATCCGAACATGCTGGGCAGTTGATGAAATGCAAAGCTGCTTGAGAAACAATCAGGGCGGGAGGTGAATGTACTTATGCCGGCAAGATTGATAGAGGATGATGCTCCGATCTGGGATAGCTTCCTGAAGCTGCGTCACGCCGACAGGGCCAGCCTGCTCAGCGTTTTGAGTGGCCCGTGCGTCCTCGCATACACTCCACCATGACGGAGTGATTGCCCACCGTGAACATCACGCTCACTTCGTGTTGCTCACAGTTTCCCAATTGAATGCCATGATCAATATATTTTTTCTTCTTCTTTTTTTGTACCTAGACTCCGTCGAATATACGCTTGAGCAGCCTGCAATTATCCCAATCCTCAAGTGCGTCCTTTTTAGAGTGAATTTCAGTAACGACGCTTCCAACAACAGCCAAGCTCGGCTGCATCCTACTTCTTTTGTGGGAACTTTTCCCTGATCTGTTCCTCCGTGAACTTCCGCGTGAGCTTTTTTAATAGCTCAACTCTTCCCTCCATAGTCAGCTGGATCTGATCACCCATGGGAACCAAGCATTTGGCCAACGTTTCGTAATCCTTCATCATGAGTCTGACAGTGACCATTAAGTAGTCAATGTTGTGGAAGACCAAAGCGCTCTCTTTAGCATAAGTCTGCTTTTGCTGCAAGAATGAGACTGGGTGGTCACGCCAGTGCCTCAACGGGTTGAGATGATGGGACGTGTGGTAGCCATCATTGTAGCAGAATCGGTTGCTCTGTGAGGATGGTCAGTACTTGTCTCACGAATAAGCAATTCATCCAGGCGGTGACTTACTGCGACATCAATAAGGGTGATGCTGGATCGGAAATCTGAGTCGGGCTCATCTGGATCAACAAAGGCGTGCTGGCCCCAGTTTCCAACCATCAGTCCGAATCGAAGCAAGGCCAGAGGCAGAAGATAGGCAAATATGGTCGCTCTCAAATCAATACGGCTAACCAGGTAGTAGAATGCATAGGTAGAAAATTCCGACGCAGCCGCCTTGAAAGCCATCGATGGTCGGTTCTTACGCAAAAAGTACAGCGGAAGGTCGAACCAGATAAGGAAGTAAAAGCGACCAACATAGTGCAGAAAGTTGAAAATGTCATCCCGCTGATATCTGACGGTTGATGACAGATCATCCGGTCCATTACCTTCAACGTGGTGGTGCTTGACGTGGTGATAGAAGTAGGTGTTCCAGGTGTGACCCATCATGGGATCAAGCAGGTATGGGAACGCTTGATCAAAGAGCCAAAACTTCTTGTTCAGAATTCCTCTCATGTGGATATGCTGATGCATCATCAGCGTGTAAGTTCCGGTGTAGTAAAACTGCATCACAACATGGAGGATGGCATGCGTGTAGGTGAAGTTGTAAAAAAGGTAAAAGATGCTAGGGACTGAAGTGGTGAAGTAGATGATGAGGTGTGTGAGCATCACCACATCTGTCTCGTGGCGAACAGCCCCTCTCGCCCAGGACACATAAGGCTGAAAGAGGTATTTGTCGATAGGTGCTGGGAACTTCAGAGATCTCAAGTCAACGGAGGAGAAGACTGTGGGTTCGAAATCTTTGTGCTGTGGGTCATTCATAGCTTTGAGAGTAGCTACACTCTCGTCCTCGTCGACCCTGTTCTGGCGAGGTCGTTTCAGACATGTCGTAGTTCCAGAGGATTTGCCCATATTGGAGGCTCCATTTTGGGATCCAGGTACAACGCCATCTAGGCCAGAGCAAGACTCAACCGTGTCGCCTTGTTTCGTCAATTGTCTTGCGTCGTCAGCAAGGCAGTCCAGCACAATGCGGTCTGCGGGGGTGAGAGCCGCGTCAAAGACAATATGGCCTTCCATGTTCAACGCGACGGGGAGACGATGTGGAAATGATGGTAGCTCCTATGAGCAGCTCATCGCATTTTGTCAATTCTTGTACCAGTTGGCAGAAATCCCCCCCTATTACTTAAAGACATGGCAGAGATTGACAACTCGTCCCAGGCTAATTTAAGAAGCGCGGTGTCCGCTAGAGCCCAAAAAAAGCCCCAAGGCTCCACTGTCGAGATGGGCTGGCCAGGACCCTTGGCTAATTGTGGAACAAATTCCTGAAGCACCCAGTGAGGAATGCGCTGTTATAGGTCCGTGGCTCAGGCAAACCGGCAATTCTTCACGTCTGGACCATGTCGGGATCAGCCGCCTCTCACCGAGTCAGTCCCCCTTTCAACCGACAGATGTGGCCAAACAATCAGTTGAAAGGCATACCCCCAGCACAAAAATGCGAATGTTTGCGAAAAAAAGGAAATTGTGTTACATTACGTACGACATCGTCTCAGAACCCATAAAAACAATGACATGACATGCAACAGGTGCAATCCGGCTCTGTCGGTCAACGGTCAACAGTGATTGCGTCGCTCGCATCTCGCTTTCGCTCACCCCTCATCACAGTGAACCTTCACATGCAGGTGATTTGTGAACAGTCGAGGTCCTGAGATTCGCCATGCTAGCATTGGCCAGGCACCCCAACCTCCCCCGCCATTACTCGCCATTTCGTCGTCCTTGTCAAACAAACCTTTATTTATTGCGCCTTGCCAAGCATTGACTTTGCTAGGCCATGCGATTTGGCTCGTCACGTTCATGTGAGTTTGTAATAGGCGACTAGCAATCAATCAATACGGTAGCGAGTGCTGGGGGCACAGAAAGTTTACCTGCCACTCTCGCCTAAACAATGCCTGTTTGACACGTAGTGCATGGTTTGTGCAACCACTCGTATGCCTACCCTGGAGGCGACCACAGGTCATCAACCATCAAAATGTAATATTCCCACGTGGCGTTGCTATTGTGCTGATCGTGATTTGTCTTCCTAGATAGTTGGTAAACCAATTACAGTTGGGGCTAGTGTAAGATATCAGAATATGTTGAATGTCTGTGCACGCCAGTTGATATCCGTCATCCGTGGGGAAATTTCAAACCTCATGAAGTAACACTTGAGTGTGCAACACCTAACCTGGCCTCGTGCACTCAATTAGCAAGTGCAAATGACATCTGTTGATATCGAACCGTCATCGGAGTTTGACAGAGACTGTCGCCGGGTACTCTATGACGCATTGACTGACATTGTGTTGCTCATCATGATCAAAGGTCATGACGCATGATGAAGTCAGGTTGTGGAGAAGACCAACACCAAACTCGATGTGTGAACTACATAAGGGACTTGAGTTGGGCAGTCTTGACGAGATTTAATGATTACGTTGGAATAAAACAAGAACCAAAGAAGAAAAAGACCCGAGTCAGTTGACCATTTTGAGTTTCATTCATTTTTGGCACAATGTCTGCATATTCTAGCGTTGGCATGCATGGTGTTTACGAAGCTGGTGACCAGCGAAATCTTCCCGCGTCTGAAATCCAAGGCCCTGAAAGATTTCGGGAAGGAAAGGAGGGATCTCATATCGGGAATGACTCAAGTATGCTGTTCAGAACCAAGTAGGAATAAGCCACTGATGATATTCCAGAAGATCAACGATCCATTGCCAACCGCCTGGCCGCCGAGAAGGTGAGCAGAAACAACCCAGTTCAGCCTTGTTTGCTAAGCACAAGAAAACAGCGAAAAGACGAACCTGCTGATGACAAGGAGACTGCAATGTCCAAGAAGGATCCAACTCTGCCAGTGCGTACGATTACTGCAATGAATTTTATGAACATAACTGACGGGGTCGTGCCATAGGCTCGAATGCATGGCAATGAACCCTCCAAGGGAGCCAGGGTAGATGCGCAATTGCAAGCAGAAGAGGAGGAAGAGTTGAAACGGAAAGGCAAGGCTTGATTGATAGATCAAAACAAATTTCACATGGCACAAGACGGGTACAAGTTGTATGAGAGTAAATAAATTTATTTATTAATTGTAGCATGGAAACGAACGCCATCTCACTCCTAATCACCGAACGCGAACACTGATCATCATCTCGTGCTTGTCCTGTCGCTGGAAGGCGAATTGAGAACTGCTGCACCTTCGACGCGTCGCGCAGTGGATCAAAGAAAGAAATGATAGGTCGGCCTTGACATCGAGCGCCGCTAGATTGCTTGTTAGCTTGTTTGGTTCCCAACTTCAGAGGACAACAAATAGAAGCATAAAACATGAGTGCTCAGAATATGTAAGAAATTGAATATCAGCTTTCCACCTGATATAGCCACTCCGGCGAAAGAGAGCCATCAAGTAGAATCAATCGCAAATTAAACTCATCCCGTACTCAAAACGAAAGAAAACAAGTGTGGTAGCTTACCTTGGCGCTGTCAGCATTGTAGAGATTGGCTGCGGAAATTCTTGCAGTGTAGCAAAGGTTGCGGATTTGGAGAGGCTCTGGAAATTTCTTTTGAAGGGCTCCAGCCTTGTCATGGTCCGTGCGCCATTGGCAAGGTACCGAACCCGGTGGGTCGGCAAAACGTAATTCCGATAATTTTAGTTAGGGCACAGAATTTCCCACACGCTTCGCCAGCCGAGCCATCAAAAAGTCTTTGGCGATTTCAAGGTGTGAGAGGCTCCAGTAACATCAAACTAACGGGACAGCATATCGACACTTGGTATGAAGACACCAACCCCCACCACCGCAGCAACTCTTGAACAATTGTTGCGCGCGTTTTGAGAAGTTGCGACTGACCGACTCCTGTTAGATCACCGTCACAATGGGCGACGTTGCTATTGAGGGTTCCAACTGGCGCCTCGTTGAGGTTGGCCGAGTCGTTGTGATCAACGGCGACCACCCCTTCGCTGGCCGCCTGGCCACGATCGTCGAGATCATCGACCACAAACGAGTACGTCGAATACGCTCTTCAATTCGCACCCAGCGCAAAAATGTTGACTAGGAATTACTAGGTTCTCGTTGACGGTCCTTCCTCCAACGCCGACCTCGCTGTTCCCCGACAAGCCGTTCCCCTCAGCAAGGTCCTCCTCTCTTCCCTTATCGTCGAGGGCCTCATCCGTGGCTCCCGAACCGGCGCCGTCCGAAAGCTGTGGGAGAAGTCCGAGATCGACTCCAAGTGGGAGGAGACCAACTGGGCCAAGAAGCGTGATCAGATTGAGCGAAGGAAGAACCTTACCGACTTCGACCGCTTCAAGGTCCTCCGCCTCAAGAAGCAGCGACGATTCGAGGAGCGCAAGGCTCTCGCCAAGGTTAAGGCCTCGGCATAAATGGGTTCTTTACGAGGAGTCAAGGAGGTGCTTTGCAGGCCGGGTTTAGATCGAGAGGCACGGAACGGGGCAAGGAAACACGTCACGGCGGCATAGAAGCTGCTGGATTCTGTTTTGCTCCGGTTCTGGAAGGCTGTATGTCACATTTCATCGTTCTGATGGACGGGGTCAATACGGGTTTTCTGAGATCAGGTTGAATTCAAAGCATTAGGAGCATCAAAAACTATGGATCGTTGTGAAGTGTAGCCAAAAATACAAAGAAATACCCGCCATATAAACAGTAAACTTGTTGTCCCCTCAATTTTTCGGCTCATTGCGGCTGCATTGCGTAGTTGTTTCCCCTCCAGGTTTCCTGATGCGCAACAAATCCTGATTACCTAATGTAGTTTAGTTCCCACTTCCAACTTAGCCCTAGAATTTCGCTGCTCAGTTTTGAATCACAAAACGAAGACGTCGACGAGTGATACCTGGCAGCAAACAGATTACCTGGGACCAACAAACATGTGAGTGCGCGGCCGTGATTTTTGTCCCTTTGACCGTCCTGATATTATTTTCCCCGCGGTGCGGAGATTTTTTGGCCACAAAATCGAAATCCAAGAATTGAGCTTGAAACTAACATCCCACGCCCACACCAGTAGCAAAAATGTCGAACCCCAGAGTTGAGGAGCTTCCCGACGAGGAGCCTAAGCAGACCAAGGTCGAGGAGGTCGAGGATGACTCCAGCGACGAGTCCGAGACTGAGGAGGTTGAGGCCAACCTCCCTGCTGGTTCTACCTCCGTTATCCACAACCGCAACGAGAAGAAGGCTCGCAAGGCCCTCGAGAAGCTGAACCTGATCCGCATCCCTGGCATCACTCGTGTCACTCTCCGCCGCCCCAAGAACGTGAGTGAAAGCGACGCCCTATATTGATAGCGCATTCTGAATGAGGGATCAATACTGAGTCAATATTTTCAGATCCTCTTCGTCATCAACAGCCCTGAGGTCTTCAAGTCTCCCAACAGCAACACCTACATGTGAGCAGCTACTGACCCCGCCAACCCCTCATTCTGATCTGACGATTTTTTTCTTCCTTTTCTGCAGTGTCTTTGGTGAGGCTAAGATCGAGGACGTCAACGCTGCCGCCCAGCAGGCTGCTGCTGCTCAGCTGGCCGCCCAGAACGCCGAGGACCCCCACGCCGGCCACAACCACGGCGAGTCCAGCAAGACCGCTGAGGACGCCGAGGACAAGAAGGACGAGGAAGAGGAAGAGGAAGACGACGAGGAGGAGGTCGATGCTGAGGGCTTGGAGGATAAGGACATCGAGCTTGTCATGACCCAAGCCAACGTCAGCCGCAACAAGGCCGTCAAGGCACTGAAGGAGAACGATAACGATATCGTGAACTCCATCATGGCCTTGAGTATCTAGGTATGACACGATGGGCTGGATGAGAACCTTTTAAAAAAAAGCTTGTGCACAGAACACATACTTGGCTCTATACTAGTCCTGGGCGAATTGTTCCTGGTCCCCAAAAAGGAGTTGATGCCGAATAATGGAATCAATTGAAGGGAAATCGCACCCTCTGCCAGTACTGACAGCTTTCCCCCGCCTATGGCTATCCGTAGCGACTTGCGAATGTGCATGCACTAATTTCTGAGTGAATGTCGTAATTGGGTAAAATAACCAAAATAGTCTAACTATTCTCTATTTTCAATGGCCATTGCTTCACCACAACTTGCCATTTCTCGTTTTTGAGCTCTATCCCCCGCAGCCTGCTGCCGCTCGCCCAATGTCACCCATTGAGGGGTTCCGAGGGCGCCGCCGACCGGATTTCCTGTCGCATCACGTGACTCTCTAGTGCCCGGTTGTTCCCTGGCGAAGTTCGGCAAAGTCAATCAACACCCGTCAAGATCAACCTCTCCGCTCCCTCGACACCGCAATCCTCCTTCAAAATGGCGACTGTAAGTTCAATTTGTCAATTGCTGCGTGTAATTGATAGCAGACCGAATCAATTGATGCCCCGACCGCAATGCGGCGTCCGATCGGCCCCCGAACCGTTGAGCTAATTTTCTCAACAGCGAAGCGCAGCTCTCAAGCTTGACTGGACCAAGGTCACCAGCTCGCTCGGCCTCCGTGGCCAGACCGTCTCCTCCCTCCAGGCCTTCAAGAAGCGCAACGAGGACGCCCGCCGCAAGGTTCAGCAGCTCTCCGAGCAGCCTACCACCGTCGACTTCGCTGCCTACCGATCCGTCCTCAAGAACCAGGCCGTCATCAACGAGATCGAGAAGCGATTCAACGCCTTCAAGCCTGTCACCTACGATGTCTCTCGCCAGCTGAAGGCCATCGATGCCTTTGAGGCTGAGGCCGTCAAGAACGCCGAAGCCACCAAGCAGGCTGTTGACCTCGAGCTCAAGGACCTCGCCGCTACCCTGAAGAACATCGAGGAGGCCCGACCCTTCGAGGACCTCACTGTCGTACGTATCATCGCGCGCCGACTATTTGGATGGATTTTCACACTGTACAGGATGAGGTTGCTGCTGCCGAGAAGTCAATCGACGAGAAGACTGCTCAGCTCGTTTCCAAGGGCCGATGGATGGTGCCGGGCTACAAGGTACGTTGTACGTTTCAGGAGGTTGACACAGTATCTAACACACACTACAGGAGAAGTTCGGCGATCTTGCTATGGTTTAATCGATTGGCGACGTGCTCTTTCCAGCTTCGCTCTGTGTACTCTAGCATTGTAGATACGAGAACCCGAGGTAGAACCAGGTTCTCCTCATACCCAATCATCATCTACGACCTTCCTTATGTGCTTCACTTCAATTACTTCCTCCGGTTGATTCCGAATGTGTTCGAATTTATGTTTGCGAAAAACAGAAATTGACGATAAAAGAGACCGGCATATTGGTGGTCTCCGAATATGACAATCGTTAGGATTATCCCGGTCAACTCATGGTTAGCAAATTACCTTTGCTCCCACCATATGTCCAACATCCTTTATATTTGTTAAAAAAGGCGCGTTGATGCTTTTGCGAATTTCATTTTATCACCGTTCCATACTTTTCAAGGCCAGCTCGGCTTAGCGGGAAGAAACTCGGACCAACGCAGCCTCGGCTCCAGCCCTTTGCTTAATTTCACAGTTTGGAGTGTGGAATTCGAAATTTGCCCCAGAAAAAAAAAGTCTGCTGTTTGGGAACTAATCAATATCTATCTTGTAAACTGACATATTCGACCAATCCCAGTTGGCCTTTCGTAGCATCCCCGCCAGGATTCCATCAAAATTCAAACCACTGTGGTTTATCACCATCGATTGCCTGGAAAGTATTGTTTTTTCCCGCATAGCTTTTTATTGACCAATGATCGCGTGACATCAAGGAATAGCATGTGAAATCTAGTTGTGCTCTCAACTAGTCCTGTTACCCTATATACGTTTGACTAATGACGGTGAATGAAGACAGTCGAAAAACCTTTCGGTCAGTGCGCGTAGGTGATGATTACAAACGCAATATATTTTCTATAGATACCAAACTATTCACATGTCACTTGTGCGGTCCTTTAGTTATCCCCATCCAAAAGTTTGACACCATGCAAAGACTTGCTTCAACCCACAACAACCACACCTGAGAAACGCATTAGTCTCCTATACCGAATAATCTACACGCTATATTTTGAGGCCCTTCTGAAAACACTGAGAAGACTAGAAGCTGATTGATCGCACATCACGTGTGATAATTTTCAGCCTATTTAATTGCATATCCCGGCGAATTAAATTCCACCACTCAAACGCAAGAGCTGTTTCATTAATAGCAGGTGAGGGCGAACATGATTTTTGACTTGTTCACAACCTACAAAAAATATTCACGAGATGGCATTCCCTGATCCTGAACTCGAGAGTTATGTATTCCAAACGGCACCGCCATTAGACCCAGCTAGCTTGGAGTGGGAGAAAGAGCTGAAGAATCTCGGCCCACCACGACAATTCAGTTCGGATCTTGAAAGACAACCTGTGTATGCCCAAGAATGTCGTGACCGAAATGCTAAAATGATAGCACCTGGGGCTAGGGACCACCACTTATCGCAGGGTATCTTGAAAAAGGAATTTACTATCTCGTCTTCGGTGGGCGGGTTCGCGATTCCAGTGCTTCAATTGGATTTGGCCGAATACCAAGATGATGATCCTCACATAATCATCATATACTACCATGGCGGTGGCCTTCGGGTCGGAGAAGCAGACAGTGAAGAGCTCTCGTGTCGACATCTTCTCAAGTCTGGTGTTGGCCGTGTGCGGCTGTACTCAATCGGCTATCGACTTATGCCTGAATGGCCAGCGACCATCTGTCTATCAGATTCGTTAGATGGCTTTAGGATTTTGCGAAGCCAGACCGCAAAGAACATTGTCGCAGGGAGCTCAAGCGGTGGGCAGATGGCGACTGCGGTGTCCCAAGCAATGCCCAGGGGTTCTGTTCATGGCGTCCTGTTACGATGCCCTGTCACAGCCGATAGGCCAAGCGGTATCGAGTACATACCCGAAAGGCTGAGACCGTATCACACCAGCGTGTCTCCTACCTTTACCACGTTTCTTATAAAGTACCTGGAAAGAGAGTCACCTAGGGACGGCCTTGAGAAACTCCCTCTCGAAGCCACAAACGACGAGCTGCAAGGCCTGCCTCGAACCTGGATTCAACTGGCAACAAACGATACAATTTACTCAGATGGACTCTGCTACGCCATGGTTCTGAGAGACGCGGGAGTGGAAGTTCAGGTGGTGCTGGAAAAAGGATGGCCTCACACGTTTTGGTTGAAGGCGCCTCACTTGCCTCAGGCGCTCGAAGCTGAGAAGAGAATGGTAGAGGGGCTCAAATGGGTTCTACAAGGGTAAAAAGACAACAAACAAAGCTCGAGAAAAACAAAAAAAAAACAAAAACAAAAGATTGATCTGACTTGACTATTTTGCTGGATTGGTCATTTGTTCTCAGATGCATCCCAAGCAACCATAAACCGCCGAGTCCCAAACCCTTGTAACTTGTAATTGTCCTCGCTCCATTTCCCCCTCCCACTGGACCAGCAAGATTGACCGCGGCTGGAAAACTACCGACCATCTGGCGAGGAGTCACGACTTTCGTAGTAAGGAGTGCTCTGATCGATAGGAAGATCACCCCAGCTCACTCGATTCTTGCGAATGGAGCAGGCGCGGGGAGGGATGTATGGGTTGGAAACCCAATGAGTCGCACAGGTTGGATCAGTCCAACGATGGGGGCTCCGAGTAGAACGCTTTTCCTCCTTGGTGTCGGTGCGCTTGATTTCGGGGCTTGCTGAGGATTGTCGTGGGTGCCTTCCGAACAACCACGATGAAGGCTGCTTGCCTTTGCCCTGTCCAATGGCCGCCTGACTCTTGTCAATGATGAGGTCGTCGTCTAGAGGCTCGTCAACCCAGGTTCCGGGCAGCACCCGAATGCTCGAGTCCACGAAGGGGTCCTTTGGGTTGCCGCCTCGTGCGCCAGACATGGCAGCCGACGTTTTGGTGTCGAAAGAGGCGCCCCCCGGGCTGGTGCCCCAAGAATGACCCCAGTCCCAGCCGCTGTCGCTCGCAGTTGGGGTCATAATAAGGCGTGCGTACTTGGTGTTTCCGCCCCAAATGCCCGTGTCAGTGGCGTCGGGCTCTGAATTGACAGGCTTGAATTTGACTCTCTGCTTTCCCCATGTCGAGGATTGCTCATCGTCTGGGGTGTTTTGACTGCTTGAGATGGTACTCTTGTCGTCGACCTCTTCTTCTTGACTGATGCTGAAGTTGGCGAGGGTAGACGAAATAGCATTGACCTCTCTGACCAGGTTGTCAAGTTTGTCCTGCAGAGCGACCTTGCTGTTCCTAAACCTCTTGCCTTCGCTGGAACAAAATTTCGTGACGTCTCCCCTAGAGTAGGACGCTGCGGTACTGTGGTGGTCATTTATGCCCAGGGCCTCGCGGAGGGTTAGTTTGATTTCATGATGGAAACCTCGAGGGTCTTTGACAAAGTAAGCCGACATAGGAGCCATGGCCGTAAGGAGAATCTCCCGTTGATCAGCGGTTGTCAAAGTTTCCCACATGGAGAGGGCGATGCGGCGAGTGACACCTTGGAGGTTGTCGCAAAGCGTTTCGGGCCGGTAGCTGTAGTCGCCCCAGTCAACATAGATGGCACGAGAAGGAATTCGGACCAACAGATAACCCTACAGAGAGTTAGCATGTAGCAAGGCAGGATGTGAAGAGCAACATACCCCTCCACCTGGAGCAGGTACAACAATGTGAACCTCATTGACATTGGGATTGTGTGCGGGGTTCTTGACAAAGACCATGTGGGAGGGTTGTTCTGGGATCCGAAGAGGGGATCGCATGATGGCTCTCAAGGCCATACCAACTCGAGAATCTTCATCAGATCTTTCCTTGAGTATCCCGAAAAGCACAGGATCAGTCTGATACAGCTGCTCATTGGACTTCAGCGCGGGTTTCGAATGAACTGGAGGCATGTTGTAGAAGCTCGAGTTTCTGGAAACGCTCGCGGACTTGGGGATGTTGCAAATATTGTCAGCTTGAGCTTGAACAAGAAAACACTGTGATAATATAATTCTTTATGGTCAGATCTGGACAAGGCTGGATTCTCAGTGGGCTTGAATGCTGGAAATAGAAATAAAAAACAGGGAAGCTGGAAGAGGGCCCAAGTGAGGAATTATATATGGAGCGCATTTGGAAGAGTGAATCACTCAAGAACTGAGAGATGACGGGAAGCATTCCTAGGGTGCCTATGTAGCCTTTGGATAACGACCATAGGTTCTTGTGTTGATTGCATGTTGAATGAGATTAAAAATTCTTTTTTAGAATAAGAGCAGCTTGACACGGTCACTTACGGAGCAGGGTTAGCATTTTCGAATTTTCTGGTACGATTGCATTGATTATGCGGCCTGGGCGTGTAAGCCTGAGTGGTGGAGTATCAAACATTCTCAAAAGGACCGCGTTTGATATGAGTATAGCGCATTCACGGGACCCGTTTGAAGAATGTCTGGCACTCGTGACTGCTATGACTCCTCTGGAAACTACCGTGATTGCATCAAGTAGGCAGAACAGGCTGAATATCAGACCAAAGACAATGGAGCAGTGTACAAGATTTGACAGTATTCTCCTTCACTGAAGCTCCTAAATCTAGAAACGACTCCCGAGATAACCTGCAAAAGATTCCTTCATAGACGAACAATATCTACTCGCGCAGAAACAAACCCAGCCCTCAACTCCCACGGCGATGCCTATTCTCATTGTATCGAGGTTCTTGAATTTGGAAAATTTCTTCTGTCTTGTTGCTTATGCCTTTGCGTATTTGTTGGTCCACTCCCTTGCGGTGGCGATAGCGGCCTGCTCATCCTCCTTCCAGCTCTTGGCAACATCGGCAGCGAGGGGATCGTCGGGGTTGGGGGCTCCAAGAAGGGCCTGGATCGAGAGGAGGATGGTTCGGATCTGGAGGGCGGGTGACCAGTTGTCTTACAGTCACTGTCAGTACCAGCTGCGGGAGGGATGAGGATCTGGGCCATGCGACTCACTCTTGAGAACATCCAGGCAGATGCGACCCAACTTGTCAACGTTGGGGTGGAAGATCTTGGTGAGGAAACGGATCTTAGGGGGAGTCATGGGGTAGTCTTCAGGGAGGAAAAGCTCGAGTTTGAAGATACCGCCTGCGCCGGTCAGACATCAATCAGCACTCAACCTGGGGCCTCATGCGCACCTTCATACGGGGACTGGGCAGGGCCGTGAATCTCGACATCGAAATAACGCAGGTTCTCTTCGTGGGGGATAGCGCTGATTCCGGGAACACTGCAAACGGATAGCAGTCAGATGCTCTGCTCTGAGTCAAGATCAATCAAGCAAGAAACTTACGGCTCCGACATCAGTCTGGAAGTTTCCTTCTGGATACGCTTTGGCAGAGACTCGGCCATTTTGTTGACGTTTAGTATGATGTGGAACAGAGGTGCTGAGGGCTATGCGACAGGCGTTTCGGTCAAGCACCAAGCACAAGCTTGCTGGTTTACAAATATGTTGAAGTTGGAGGGGTGTCTTTCACCAGGCGGGGCAGTCGAGCCAAATGCGAGGCGCCAGTGGAGGGGCAGAGAGACCAGCTAGCCACTTTAGAACTGGGAATAGGGACCCGGGGATGATAGTGGTGGAGGCGAATCGTCAGGTTTCGCGCAACGCCAAATAAGGCTGGAGATGGAAGAAGAAGAAGGTTACGAGTGGTAGCAAGAAGACGAGCGGTGGCACGTTTGCGAAGGTGGAATTTCCATGACTGGTTCTGTCACTGCGCCCGATAAGGCCGCGGGCTGGTTCATGACTGGCGATGGCGGGGGAGGTACCACCCCACAGAAATTGAGAGCCGGTGTACCCTGCGCGCCATCTCAAACTCGGTACCACGCGAGTACGTATCGCCTGACAGCCCCTGCGTCCTGACGGGAGATTGGCCAGGTCGAGGCAGCTTGACCTCATCCATTTCGTGACCAGAAGTCAACTGCACCGCCGAGCCAGCCATCAGAGCCGTCGCTGCGCCGGGGTAATTGTCGCGAATATTGTATGAGATGCCGACGTAATTCAGAGCTCTTGCAAGGCCGCGCGCCGCTCACTAACGCTGCTGAAAATTCTCATCCGACATCACACGTGCTGCGACATGACGATTGAGGTGCGTCGCGACAGCTCCTTGTCACGGCCGCCATCATGCCCTCCTTTGACCAACTTGCCGACCAGCCCAAGAAGGGCAAGACGATAAAGTCTGCCCTGGACAGCGAGAGCTTCGATGCGGATGGAACCATCCATGTCGAGGGCATTGTCGGCTCAGCCACCATCGCCCCGTCCGGCAGAGATGTCGCCTTGGCCTCGTGAGTTACACACGCCCGATGTTCACGTGTGAGGCCCCCAACTAACTGGATCTAGACCCGATGGGTTGGCAATCATTGACCTGGACTCTCCGTACAGTCCGCCCAGACGCTTGAAGAGCCATGGCATGCCGTGGCTTGTTGTCGACGTGCAATGGTCCCCATTTGCTGCTCGAGACTACTGGATTGTGTCCACTGCTAACCATCGTGCTCTTGTGTGGAACTTGAACTCTAGGGAAGAGTCAAGCGCCGGAGCTATTGAGCATTCTTTACAGGGACACAGTCGAGCCATTACTGATGTCAACTGGTCTGCCCACCACCCGGATCTGTTAGCTACTTGCTCGGTTGATGGTTATATACATTCATGGGACCTTCGACGACCGCGGCAGCCCGTTTTGACGTTTTGCGATTGGTCATCTGGCGCATCGCAAGTCAAGTACAACCGTCAGGTATCTCATATCCTTGCTTCTGCACATGATCGATTCCTTCATATCTGGGATGAACGACGCACCTCCGAAGCTATCAAAACCATCAAAGCGCACAAGTCCAAGATCTATGGCTTGGATTGGAACCGCACTCGGCCAACGGCCATTGTCTCTTGCGGAATCGACAAAACCATTAGGCTCTGGGACTACAGCGATGAGGGTGACCAGCCTGAGCGCATTATCCACACAGGGTTTCCTGTATGGAGAGCTCGGCACACGCCCTTTGGAGAGGGAATCCTAGCCATGCCGCAAAACGAACCGGGCGATCTTTATCTGTATGACGTGAGAAGATCCGAAGATCCGTCTATTGCCGCTTCAAGCAACCCTGTTGTTGTGTTCCCTGGCCATGGGGACCACAAGGCCAAGGAATTTTTATGGAGGAGCCGTGGGGTGGTCAACGAGGATCTGATTGACAACCGAGAATTCCAACTTGTATCTTGGGGTACCGACAACGAGCTGAAACTGCAAGGGGCTGACACCAATGTCCTCTCTGCTGTCGGACATGAAAGGGGAATGCGGTTGACCTATAGCCCGAACCTAACTCGCAAGGGCGCTACATATAAAACCTTTCGAACCATGGACGATAACTCCACCCGCGATAAAAAGGCTGCAACTATGAACGACAACCGACCAATAGGCCCGCTCAGCAATTATAAACAAAGCGCTCTCACAATAGGCATGCGTTCAGCCGCAAGCTCAAATCATCGCATGGGTGTAGCCTGGCGAGGCCCGGCTATGAAGGCAAAAGTTAGCAACAAGGAGCGGCCCTTGGATCGGAATCAATCCCAAATCGGCTGGATGAAGGGCATCACAATGACAAAAAGAAAAACCTCTGCAGACGTGTCGAAGCGACATCTATCAAAAGATTCCAGTTTATTCGGCCATGGTTATCCTGCTGATGAATGGGGCGAACCGGATACCATCCAAGAGGAGGTCCTTCGGATCAGCGCCCAGCTTCCTAAAGTCAAGTGGGAGGATATTGATAATGAGAATTTGACCCTCAACGCTTCGCTCAATGGCCCCTGGGGAGTCGATGGAGAGACAATCTTTGTCAAAGTTAGAATTAACGTGCCCTCAAGCTATCCTAAGGGAAAATCACCAAAGTTTACTATCGAAAAGACGTCTTTTATGCCCGCAGAAACCCACAAGAAGATGGAGCGCGAAGTTCACCAGCTCGCTGATCAATTCTTGCAGAGGAGGCTAAACTGCTTAGAAGTCGTGTTCACATATTTACTCGGAGAGATTGACCTTGAAACAAGTACAACGTTTTTCAAGAACGTCCGAGACTTGGATGATGATCTTGGTGCTCTGGCTGATGAAAGCTCCAGCGAATCCGACGAGGATATCCCCGCAGGTGGCTCAGCTTCGATGTCACAGGAGCTTATGCCTCATCACGAGGCCGGCACGGCGCTTGCTCCACCTCACCGTACTATTATTCCACCGCCACCCAGGACATGCGGCGCCCGGTTCTCCCACAATGGGCGGCTGGTTTGCTTCTTCCCCACCAAAGAGGAAAAAGCAAGAGCACTGTTTTCTACGACCCTGGATGCTTATAGGGATCGCCCTAAGGGGGAGCCGTTCTTTGCAGGTTTCGGGAGGATTGCACATGAACTTGGGCCAAGGCAGAGGTTTATGGGAGAAGACAACTCAGGTTCCGACGGTGGCACCGATTCAGATGAGTCGCGTTCGTCATCTTCATCTTCGAGTGACTCGGAATCGACCTCGCATAAGATTAGTCTTTGGTATCACCCCAGTCGCCAATTCAGGAAGACGTGGAGTGAAGACCGGTCGATTCGGTCGAGTGGTGGTGGAACTGGCGCGGGAACAGGTACAGGAACAGGTACCAGCCGCCGACGCCCTGGCCGTCCCAGAAACGTTATATCCACCCACGATTTCAGATCCATGTTACCATCCAAGGAAGAGTTTGCTCGGGAATATGCCATCTTTGGTGATGGGGCTGAGGTTTGTGAACACAACGCCAAGGTTGCTGAAAAATATGGCGCCAAGGACTTGGTCCACATCTGGCGTTACTTGGGCCTTTTGCTCAAACGAGGGATTCCACTTGAATTCCTGCCACAAAATCACAGGCGGGATTCTATCCTGGTGATTGCTCATGATGTGGTATCCAAGTGTCAGGGTGAAACATCGCTGTCTGAGGTTATCGACACCAACGGCGGCCTCTCTGGCAGGGTGAAATGGGGCAAACATCCACTTGCCACGGGGTTTATCATGGATTTATTTGCTTACTTTGAGAAAATCGCCGACATCCAAATGCTGGCCATGCTCTCTTGCATATTTGGCGACTCCTCCTCTGAGGATAGCGTGGCTTATTTTGAGTCCCACCTGACACAGCCGGAGACGCCTCTCCCAATGAAAGCGCCGTCATTTTCGCTTGATTATTTCCCAACAGATGCTTCGTTGTGGAATAACTTCCCTAGAAGCTACACCAATTCTGTGGCTACAACTCCCATGACTATGCACACACCTGTTCGTTATGCTGGATCGCAGGCATCTGATGAAGCAATTTGGGGCGGGGATCCAGGCTCAAATTCCTATTCCTGCGGAGAAACACCACCCAGCAGTAAGTTTAAAGGATACCTCGGAGAGCTGGAGCCGCCACCCAGTGTATCAACCTCGCCCAACACGCGCTTTGTGCAACGAGCAAATTCTGGCCTCGCATCGGCGTTTGCGGCGGGCCTGCCTCGCTCCTTTAGTGCGGTGGCCTCCTCATCTCCGCCTGGACAAGTGAGAAAGAAGCCGAGCCCCGCTGAGACGATTCTCAGCAGTCTTGCTCCAAGCATGGGTGGCAACACTACATGGGGTGGCTCTGCTGCAATGGATTCAAGCGGGGGCAGAACATCGCTCTCTGATGATGAATATCGCAGAGACGATTCTCTACCCTTGGTACCTGTGAATGTCGCGATTATGATGGAAGACCAGACCATCTTTGACGATGATGGATGGCTAAGTACCCCGTTGCTGGAGCCAAGTAGATCCAATGTGTACGCCAACTACCGGTATTCTTACGCTGAAATGTTGCAAATGTGGAACCAGCCATTGGCTCGATTGGAGATTATGAAGTTCAATGTGCTCAAAGAGGACTTGGCAAACGGACACATGGACGGCAGCTTTCAAGATTCAACGACGGTCCACGAAGGAGCAAGCAATAGCGGTATTCATCACCATAAGAGTTCCTCTCCCATTGCGATGGGAAAGAAGGACCAGCTCCAGGCTTTGGTGGCTTCGGGTCGCGGAATCGATGTCACTGGAGTGTGTCGGATCCACGAAACACAGCTAGAGCCTCTCCGCTACACGTCTACGGACTCGAGAGTTGGAGGAGCTGTGGGCACATGCGATCGATGCCACCGCACGCAGAGCCAACTTCAATGCGTTTACTGCCTCGAACCAGTCGATGCTCTATTCCCACCTTGCTTGGCTTGCGGGTGTGCTAGCCACGAGGCGTGTCTTGCTGAGTGGCACGCTGCTGGAGAAACTGAGTGCCCTGCTGGCGACGAGTGCAACTGCGTTGAAGAAGCAGCAGATGGGCAGGTTGAATCTTGGGCTGCTCTCCAAGGAGCGATGCTAAAGGGGCAACGAGGTATTCCAATGATGCCCATGCTGCCGGGACCTGCTCTGGGCAGTGATGATGAATCCAAGACGACAGGCGGATGGGAGAGAATCGAACCAAACATACCAAGCCGAATGCAAGGCTTATCAAGCGTCGGCATGAGTCTGGGAAGCAGGCTTAAAAAATCAGCAGGGGAGTGGTCTCGGACTTCCAGCCTGAGAAAAGGCGAGAGAGGTCGCCCTTGATTTACTGGCGGTTTAATATCTGACCATGCCACCCATGTTTTATTATTTCCAGCTTGGCGCGGGAATTGTTCAAGTATAAGGATACCTTTTCATTTTGTCTTCATTTAGCTTTTGGACATTACCACTCTTCACCGGTCGCATGCTCCTTATTTGGATATTTTCTCAGTGTAGCGTCTGGAAAGCTGAGTGTAAAAAATTTGGAGTCACCTCCCAATACGCACTACTTTGGATGAATGCCATACGCTTTATTTATTTGCTAATATCAAGATAATGAGGTCATTTACATTTTTATTATTATAAAATGTAGAAATGTTTCAATATCTCCATGAATTTTTTTGTGTGTCATATTTAGTCTTGTGGTGAAGTTTGTTTTATGCTTGGGGATGTTGAGTCATGCTGTGATATAATTGCTGTCAGGATCTAGAGGCTTGGCTGAAGTCTTTATTTTCTCTAGTAAAGCCTGCTTCCTTCCATTGTTCTTATATATGTGAACCTGCAGCAGTTTACTTCTAAAAAAAAAACCCAAAATCAAGCTGTAGGGTCAACCTGGCGATCCGGGAACCAAGCCATGCAGGTGCATCCTTTGTAGGGCTGTTGTGAAGCAGCTGCAAACGAGGCCCTACAGGTGGCTGGATATCACAATTAGTTTCGGCTTCTACCTCACAAATTCGTTCTCAGAGAGGAAAAAGACGACGGTACAACGCAGTGTATTTTATGGCCCAAAACAATTACAGTAGATGGAATAAGACAGGCACATTTCTTCTAGTCTGTTTCCACGTTCGAGCTATTCATGCAAGCATGCATGGTTTTCGCTAGGCTACCGACAGCGATGCTAAGGTAAGCGCCTGCACGCATCCGCGTCTGCCTTGGTGTGTGTCCAGTGATTGACAAAGGATTTGATGTCTGCCTGCGCCTGGCCCAGCTGGCCCAGCGGCGTTTCTTCACCGCGAGTCCGGCATAAAAGCTTACGGACGGCTATTTGGCACCGCCAGCTCCCATTCCAGGCACAGCAGCAGGGCCTTTGCGACCATGTCAGCACCCGATGCATCGGCGTCCTCGCCCACGCCAAAGATCAAAACTCGCATCCTCATCATATCCGACACGCACGGCAGCAAACCCAAGCCAAAGGTCGAAGCAGACCCGTCCACCGAGGACGAGCTCAGCCAGGAGGACATCCGATGGACCCGCACCGGGTTTCGAGAACTGCTCCCCGAGGCCGACGTCGCCATCCACTGCGGTGACCTGACCAAGAGGTCCCGCGTCCAAGAGTTCCAGGCCAGCTTCGACATGCTGCGCGCCCTCCGGGCCCCGCTCAAGCTCGTCATTGCTGGCAACCACGACCTCGCACTGGACGAGGACTACTACTACCGCGAGTTCGGGGGTTCCAGGGAAACTGTGGAGCAAGTAAATAGCATTGTGCATGAGGCTCGGGCCGACGGCGTGCACTACCTCACCGAGGGGACGCACAGCTTCACGCTCGACAACGGGGCGCGGCTCAAGGTGTTTGCGAGCCCGCACACGCCCGCGTACGGAGGATGGGCGTTCCAGTACAGAGACGGGCACGACTTTTCCATCCCCGAGGGCATTGATGTGGCCATGACCCACGGCCCGCCATCGGGCGTGCTCGACTACGCCGGCCTGTCGGGCACCAGGGCCGGCTGCCCGGACCTCTTCAAGGCCGTGTACCGGGCCAAGCCGCAGATCCACTGCTTCGGTCACATCCACGAGGCCTGGGGTTCCGTCCTCGCGCAGTGGAAGGTGCCCGAGGGCGAGCGCATCTCGCGCGAAACCGCCATCGTGCCCGACTCTTCCAAGGAGATCAAGCTGGCCGGCCTCAAGTTTGACAGCGTCATACACGACGAGGAGACGGTCAGGAGGCGCAGGGAGACGGTCATTGAGATGAGCAAGCGACGCGGCATGTATATGGACTTAACGGAGGGAGAGTCCCAGCTCACGCAGGGCGAGCAGACGCTGTTTGTGAATGCGTCTGTCATGGACATGCGGTACCGTCCAATCCAGATGCCGTGGCTGCTGGACCTGAACCTGCCAAAGGCAGAAATTACGGGGCTTATATAGAATTGATCATGAATAGACAGAGACATGAAGAGGGGGTTGTTGTAGGGGACAAGGATAATTGCACATGGGAAGGGTCTTGGTGGATGCTGGCAAAGGAGAAGGGGAACAGGACATGAATTACTTGGCTCCTCAAGCAGAGGCGTTTCTATCATTTCTCTTTTTTAGCTCATGTGTGCGACTAGATATTCGTTGAAGAGAAGGGTGTGTGTGCTCTTTCCCCGCCGCGTGCAACCCTTTGGTTGTTTTTCTGTTTTGGGTATATATGTCGTTCCTTGATACTCTTGATTACATGGTAGCAACCATTATTACTCCCCTCAAAAATGTAAAGAGGTAAAAAAAAAAGCACATTTTAAAGAAAAAACCCAAGCACGAGGCTTACAAGATCCATGTCCAAAACACCAAATGTCCCCCCTCTCCGGAAAATAATAAAACTTGAAGCTTGTTTGCTCCGTCAGGCCTAGCACGCGCGAGGATTGTGCGGCAAGCTACAACAGTAGAAGTGAAGAATTTGTTCAAGTGTGGGTTTACAGAGCCATGGCAGCGGCGATGACGGCAAGGAGGCCGACGGCAGCGGGGCCAGCAACGGAGCCGGAGCTGTTGGAGGCGGTGGGGGTGGAGGCAGAAGAGGAGCCGGATCCGGTGCTGTTGCCGCTGGAGCTAGAGCCGCTGGAGCTGGAGCTGGAGCTGGAGCCGGAGGCCGAAGATGTGGAGGCGGCGGTCTTGGTGGCAGCAGCAGCCGAGGTGGCAGTGGGAGTGCCAGCGGCGGCCGTGGCTGAGTAGGCAGCGCAAAGGGCGGTGGCGGCGCTCTGGGCCTTGACGAGGTCCGAAGCCGAGCAGGCTTTGATTAGACAAGGGGCAACGATGCCAATGAGCTGCGCCTGTGTGGAGGCACTGCACTGGCAGGCTTGGTCGGTGAGAGAGCAGCCAACCTTGGGGAGAGCATCCTGGATACAGGTTGTCTTTTGAGAAAAAAAAAAGACGAGCATGTTAGTCGACGTGAGGTTTGAGAATTAATGGTTCTCGTCATTGACTTACAGCACACTCAGGAACGCCGGTAAGATCAGCGGCAGTGGCGAGGCCGGCAAGGGCAGCGAGGACAAAAGTAGCCTTCATTCTGAATGAATTTATTGAGAATGAATCGAGTATAAGTTTTTGAGTAGAGAGCGAGGTATTGTTGGAAAACGATTGTGAGGTTTAATTAAGGAATATCGAGCAAGTATCTGACAGAGAGGGGCCCCCTTTCAAGAAAGAGCTGGGCAGACCGGACCCCGGGGAGGGATGGGAGGCGGGCTTTATACATGCGGACTCTTCTGATCTCGCACATCCTAGTATGCAGCCAGAAACGAAATAGCCGGCGGAGGAGTGCCCAGGAAAGCAGCCCAACTTGGAGTAGTCCCATCTGGCCATATCGGTTGGTCGGGCCACGGGAGCATGGAACAAGGCTCATACACAACCCCAGGCGGCCAAGAGAGGGGCAACCACACCCCTGGAACCTGTCAGTGGACCCAAAACTGCTAAATAACGTCGCTGATTACGGGGGTTGGAGCATTTTGGTTCTGGTTTTGGACCAGGTCTATCTCTCACGGAGTGTCATGGCCTATATGTACTGGTACATGAGCTGGGCGTGGGTTTTCCCTCTTCTTCTATGATTGAAAGCTGAAATGGCCAACACGATTGTGGCTAGAACACGATGGAGCTTGTCCATGTCTGGTTGGACGTCTGCCTGTGGCAGTCTGACAGCATACACGCTTGGCCAAATGTTCTGGCCATTGAGTGCCGTTTTCCCGTTGAGGCTGATGGACGCTGTGAGTTCGGGCCCATCATTGGCGAGATCTCGAGCAAATGCTTTCCAGCTGCGTTAGCCAACGCGCGCGTTTATTGTGTTTGTTCCCTTGTGTTTCTCTAAGGCTCTAACTCAATTAAGAAGTTAGCACATGTACCAAGTATTCTTGGAGGGCTGCTTGATTTTGCTTTCCATCTCTCTTTTTATGTTTCTGCAAAAGAAATCGGATCTCGCTACAGGGGCGGAGGCTCGCTTCCCAACTGCTCCAGGCACAGGCCCACAAGGCAGAGAGGGGAATGGAGTCGAATCCCCTCCTACCCCCAGTTGATGATCATCTAAGTGGACAAACGGCGCAAAGAGCCGACAAGGGGGGAACCCTCTGATGTTTGTACCGAGTGTGAGCAGCGGAACACGCCACTGTCTAGACGCAGACAACTCGTTTGATTTGGATCCTTAATTGAATCGACGGGGGTCTAAAACTACGGTTACAGCCTTTTGAGTTACCGGGCCCCAACGAGAACGAGAATCCGAAATTACCAAACGTAAGAGAGAGAAAAAAAAGGCTCAAATGGTGCGGGTCGCATTTCGTGTTGCGAGCAAGAGACAGTGAAAGCACGGCTGACACCACCTCGTTTGCGTATTTAGAATCAATAGCTTAGCGACTAGTAAAGCCTCTGTGCGTTGGCGGGCTCTGGATATCTGACAGTGCATCTCGCCAATGGTAGTATCCCAAGGTGCGTAAAATTCTGACCGTGACGAAGGTGGCTGCGACTCGTGTGATTGAAAGCGAATTTCGGGTTTGGGCTGATGACCATGCCCGAGTCGTGGTTCCCCAGCGGCTGTTCCTGGCTATTGCAAGATACTTTATGCTAGTCAGGGAACCAGGGTAGAATGCTAATATGGCGTGGACTTTGACGGTAACATCGACCGGTCCGCTTTGGGACAATGATTGGGCCCTAGCCTGGGAGCTGTAGGCCTTCCTTGACAAGTCATTCAGCTGATTATTTGAATGCTGGCAAGCGATATGGTTGGGCTGAAACTGCAAATTGCTCCCTTATATGAGTTCCAGTGGTTGAACCAGAGTGAAAGGCTCTGACAGGTTTTTGTGGGAACATCTGGGTGACGATGCACGCGGAGCTTCCATATCCGTTCCTATTCCAAAACGGCGCCCGAAAAAAAAAACAAGAACAACGGGCACACCCAATTGAGCATCTACGGCATTGGCTGCCGATGCACTTGCAGGAACTCATGCGGTGTTTTTCCGCAGTGCACCAGACGTTGACAAAGACGCCTTTCCATTTGCTCAATTTAGAAAGTATTAAGGTCATTCAGACGCCCCACAACCGCGCTCATCAATGAGGGGAAGGTAGGGTTGTGAGCCGTCATAGCCAGAATACGAAGGTGGGATGTGCGCAGAAACCCGAAAGAAGAATGTAGCAACACAAGCATGCTTACATAGCGCACCTCCCCATTTTTTCTGGCTCAAGCTTGTTTTCCTTAGGTTTCTTCTTTAATTCAATGTGCCAGATACCACACGAGCTACTAAGCTATCCCATGACCTGGGGGGGGGGGCTTACCTCAAGTTACTCCGCGGGGCGCCGGACGAGATTTGCTGCTTGTTTCTTGCCGCAACATTGCCATGGCCCAATTTTTCTTCGCTTCTATCTTTTTTCTCCTTTCTATTATTATTATCATAATTCTTTTTTGTATAATGATTTTTTTTTTTTTAATTTTCATTCTTGGTTTCATTTACGGAAACGAAGTTCGCTTCGCGTTGATCTCCTTCTACTCTCGTCACCCGGGGTGTGTCAACCGCCCATGCGCACCAGGGGTACAGTGTCAAAACGCGCAGCCCTCTTTTTAAGCTCTTGCAAGGAGCAGGGGGCCTTAGAGGGGGGGGGAAGAGAGGGGGAGGGGGCACCACCTATCTGTGCGGCGACAGTTTTGCCCGGGTGACCTGATATGTAATCGGTATTTCCTGCATCCAATTGCCGACCAAGATCAATCAATGAGCATGGTTTTGTTAGTGGAAGGGGGGAGGGGAGGGGAGGAAAGGGAACATCGCTTCCAATCAAGCTTTCGCTGCTCCGCAAACGAGAAAGGATCTCTCCTCAGTGAAGGTAATCCTGGCCAAACAGTCAAGTCGATCGCCCAGGCGTGCCCATGTCGTTTGCCTAATGACAGCGAAATCCATTTACACCCTCGTGAGCCGGTTGACCACGCTAGCCTGTCTATAGCTTCCCTTCTGGGCCAGAATGGTGACAGAAGATGACGTGTCAAGAGACTTCTGCCATCCTTCGGCAACATTTGGCAGCGGGACAGAGAGAGAGCAGCGCCTCGTACCGAGTGCAATTTACCCAATCTTGTTGTGATTGAGCGGCATGTCTGAGATCGGGTATCTCCATTGACTGGAGCCCTGATTCGAATGAAACTGTATTCACATAATTCACCTGGTTCTAGCATATTCCCTTGCTCTGCACATCATCATAGGGCCAAGACATTCCATGTCTTGAATCGCACACTGGTTTCTGAATTCGCACAAAAGGGCAACATCGCACATGCAAAAGTCATGACTTGGGCTCATTAGACATTAAAATGGTCTACATGCATCTATGAATCATCATCCCACCGAGGCCTGCTCATAATGATAGGCCTTGCTGGATCCCATGGTCCTCGTATCTCGTTCTTGTATTTTTGCATTCCAATGAGCCACCAGCTGCAGCCTCCCGTGGCCAGCACGGCAATGAGGACTCCTACAACCATGCCCACAAAGCCGCTCTTCCATGACCACCCTCCCGTTGGCAAGGGATCACTCAAAATTAAACCTACCCCGAGCCCTGCGCCGAGGACAAGCAAGATGGACGACAGCACATGAAATCTCCAGCTGCGATGCCGTACGTAACGTCGGAAAACCGGAAATAGTCCAAACACCTCAATGCTGAAAAGTGTCAGGCTAAACACCTCTTTAGTCGACGGCAAGCGGCTTGCTAGCACAGTCGAAGCCATGAGTGCGGCATTCGTAGACAAGGAGGCAGGGAATTTAGCACCAACTCCTCCAGAATAATCATTGAAGAAGATGTTAATTGCGAGCAACCAAAATGACATTGCCCAGATACTGTCACTGGAGGTGGATCGTGTGAGCGATTTGAGAATAGGACTGAGTCCAAGGAGGGTGCAGTAGATGAGTAGTGCAGATTTGATAGTCTCGAGCCTCTGGTGGGCGCGGTTCTCCTCAATCGGAAATGAGGGAGGGAGTTCAGGGAGATGTTCTTGGCTCGCTCGAGGGGTGTGGGATATGCCCGTGCCGTTTTGCGAGGCCAATGACGTCGTCGATATGTTCAATGGACGCCGAACTGTCGCCAGCAAGTTCGTTGTCGAGCTGGCTGCAGAAGGAACTCTCGAGGTACCGGCGGTCGATGGTACAGAGTCAACCCGCAACGGAGGGGGACGCCGGATACTGCCTGCACGTCCCGGGCGTCGCGTGCTCGCTGTTCTCCCCGTCAAGGTGCTGCTGGCCCCTCCCAACTCGTCTTGATCCTCCCCCTCGGACAGCCATCGTTCCCAGAGAATCCACCCAACAAACGTAGCCCCACTGCTCCAGCTTGTCACAGACACTGGAGAGACGCGCTCTTGGAAGATGCCCACAAAGCAGACGATGAAGATTATGACGGAGCAGACGTGCTGCAGGATGACTGTCGAATCCGCGACGAGGGGCCAGAAATCGTACGGTTTGAGTCGCGGGTTTCGTTGTAGGTTTTCGAGAAAGGTTGCCTGGTCTGTGTAGTTATCCGGGTCTGGGAGGGAATTAGTTGGTTGAATGAGAGAACAAGAGCTAGCCTGGCCGTACATGACTGCTTTACCCACATCAGCTTCTTCCAGGGGCGCTTGCGCCTGCGGCTCCGACTGCGCTCGCTCCGGGGGCGGCGTGGCGGAGAGACGAAGGCATCGTCGGGGGAGAGGTGAGAGCGTCCGAATGCGTGCAGCGACGAGGAGGTGTTGAGCGGAGGAAACAAGGTTTCGTCATCCGTGGGCGAGGGCATTGCTCGAATCTGGTTTTTTTTTTTTGGGGGCCGTGGGAGGCCTTGCCGACTTGCAGCGGCGATGGCGACTGTGGCAATTTAGTGATGGGGGATGTTGATAAGCGAGTGAGAGTGAAGCACGGCGATCGGAGGCGTGTGCGGCCGTGATCGGGGACAGCGACCAAGGTGCGTCGAGCCGGGATGATGCAGAAGCAGCGGACACGGGATGTTGAGGGTGGTGATGATGTGTATGCAAGCTGTGGTGGGGCCGATCGCCTAGGTTCTAGTGGTCCGGCTAAGGCGTGTGTCAGCGGGCGTGGCAGTCCACAGTGCTGGCGAGCGCCTGCAGAGGGTCAGATCGCACTAGTTAGGCGCGTCTGTTCAGGCGCGTTCCCGCCGGCCGCCCCCCGTGGAGTCTCAGCTGCCACACAGAGGCGACGCTAGACTTTTCCCGTGCGAATATGCGAGTTGGCTCTCGGACGGTGCTGAGTCGACAAGAGCCGTCTTTGGTGCATCATCCGCGGCCTCGCATGAACCAACAGATGGTCATCGCCTTTTCAAAGGAATCGCCGACGCATCATGCGTGCTGCAATGCAGGATATATGATCATCTGCACAGGAGGAGCATGAGAATTCCTCTGCATCTGTCTTTGCGCAGGTGCGCCGTCACCCACCAGAACGAAAAAAGAAAAAGCTGCTTGCTGCGGTGTACGAAGCATCTGCTGAAGATTCCCAGGTCGACATCCTGGTGGGGCGTTTTCTCTGTTGGTTGGTGGTCTTCAGCAGACATCTGCTTTGAACCCTGTCTCGTCACACTCTCGTTTATCATCACAGCGACATGTTTGGTGCTGTCCAAGAAAGCCTCATGACTCTTCCCCCCACAATCCTCCACGATGCCCATGGCCGTGCAACGTTGAATGGGCCATCTTACCTTTCGCTGCTGGCAGGCAGGCAGGCACACCGGCCCGGCCGACCATCCAATGTCTCTCCCGTGCCTAGCAGCATGACACTGCATTCTGGTGGACATAACCTTGAGTTTATCAACCCTGTTAGCTGAAGGAATAATCGACGACGGGACTAGACTCTGCATTAAGCCTTTGCCCGTTCTCCGTCAGACCCGAGTCCACCAATCCATTGCCTCATAGCTGCCCTCTTATAATAGCGCCTTGCTTTACCTGCTGCTCGGATCGAGAGGCCAGGCCTGTAATTGGGGACATGATGCAGACACGGCACCTGTCAAGCCGGGACGAGGCAACTAAGGGGCTAGGCTTGTCCCGTAGACATGGACAGGTACTTTTGCACGATTCATTCGCTTGGTCAGCGTGCGTCTTGGCAGTGAGAGAATGGCGACCGCCATCTCTCTTCCTAGTCCCATCCGAGGCCCAGAGCTTTGAGGATGCAGTTGGGGCAATCTGTCACACTGCACTGATACCACCACGCCTGCACGCCCCCGGCCGGCTGTGGCAACCGGGCTCTGGCCAAAAAAAAAAAAACCAACATCTCAATGACCCTGACTTTTTTTTTTTTTTTTTTTTTTTTTTTTTTTATTTTTTTTTTTTTTTCGTTCCTTTCT